>CAJPVJ010001859.1:0-14783 GCA_905397405.1 Oppiella nova
TTATATTTACATAAAGTTTAAGTTTAATTATGATAGTATATAAATTACGATATTTAATTAATTTTTTATAGCATGATAATTATTAAAATTAATAATGCGATAACTTTTAATTTTTAATTTAGTTTTCTCCCTGATACAATGTTTCATAAACTTTTAGTGAATTAAAATTAGTTAATATTTCTCAATATTTTTGCTTGTGTAGCTAAAAATGTGCAATAAAAAAGTTTTGGCACTTTTTTTTAATTTGATAACAAATTACTAGTTTTATTATTGTGTTGTGTTTTGTCACATAATTCCTGATAACGAAACAAAATAAAAAACACATTATAAGCGCGTATACGCTGTAATATAATTTATATCCATTACTCGTGCTTTAAAATACGACAAAACAATAAATTATAATTTAAAGCCAAACAACAACAATATTTTTAATATTTCATTCATTTTTGTTATTTAATTCACAGAATATTCTGTAACTCTATTATTATGATTATTCTCATTAAAAATGAATAATAATAATATTCTGAGTATTATTAAGAATTAGTTTGTGATTCCGTTTCGAGTTTTTTTGGTACACGAAATTCATATCCCTTTTCTAACAATTCATTCACAGAATATTCTTGTTGCTTATTATTATGGTTATAATGAATATGCATATTAATATACTAATATTTCTATTCAGATTAATTCGTATATTATTATTATTAATAATAAATTATTCAGCATCAGTTATATTTTATTTTTACAAATTTACTCAAACTATTATTGTTTATTATAACTTGCCACTACTGTACCCAATATTAATAATAACTCACACATAGACAGCCAGACACACAAACACACTATATTTCAGACAATTTCTCTCTCGTTTAATCAATAACTTTGACTTTTTGTTTGATACAAACATACTATACTATACTGTATATACAGTAACATTTTTATATAATAATGTGAATATGAAATAACAACAAAATTATATAACAAAAAGCACATATCTCTACGAAAAATAACACCAAACAAAAGTAAAAACACTTTCCGTACTCCAGAATCGTCGCAAATATATAATATACTGTATTTCTAATAGCAAACGGATATTCATTTTGATATTTTTGCTTGAATAACAGAATATTCTTTTAGTATATTACTTTATTGCCAGTTTAACGTCTAATATGCTATTTATTCTGATTTAAATGCCCTGGATTATATAGTCGTTTAAAATTTAATGTCATGTTAAATTGCTTAATATACACAATTTAAATAAGAATGTTCATAAACAAATTACATTAAATTTATATTAATCTAATATATACTATATTAGGATATTATATTTATAAATATCATAGATAGTTTTAATGAACCATATATTGGTTATAATAAATTGGTATGAATTATATTGATATCATAATTTTTGTTTTTATATAACATAACTATATCTAATATTATATAAGGGACTAATGTCTCTTACAGTTTAAGTAGTGATATAATATATATACAAGCTAAAAAATACATTTCAATAAATACATGTTAACCCATATGTCATACACTCGTTAATCTAACGGTGCGTTTCATGCATGTCCTCGACGTTCAATACATTTAATAGATTTCAATCTTTTAAGCATAAAAACAGCAAAATATGAGAGAAATGTTTGTCTCGTATGAAGAATATTCTGATATATAAAAAATATATTCAAATAAAAAACTTTTAGTAAACTTAAGACTCGATTCTTATAAATATAATGCAAAATAAGAAAAGGATTTGTATTTCACTTATAAAGATTAGATAACAAACAGTGAGCACCAGGTTAATAATAAATTTATAATAAAACTACACTTGCACAACATTCACTATTTCAAACGGAATAATAAATTTCAAGAACATTATAAAAACAAAATAAATTTTATACGTAACAAAATATCGGCTTTGTTACATATAATTATAATCTGTGTATTATAACCAGGGTAAACTGGGGTTTCATGAATTTTTCTATCAAATAAATATATGTTTTGACAGAATCTTATTTGTGTCGAAATATGAATAACGGAATGTTTGCAGAATATTATATATATAAAGGCTTACAGAATATTCTAGGAATATAAACAAATTCTGGTCACTGTTCCCATGAGGGGGCTAGTGTAACATAATTCTCGGTGACCTGGGTTATTTAATATTTGTTGTCAAACTATATATAAATAATACAGTAATTTGCTAGATATTTTATAACATATAATACTTATAAGTTAATCTGTCATAGAAAATATTTTAAAAATTAATTTATTTTCAATTATAAAGTTTAGCGTACACTGTGTTCACTATATATTGGTACATGGTGTCTTATATAATGTTATTTTGTTATGTTACTAGCTATGTTATAAAATTGAGATGTTTTTATTGTATTTAAGATTCAATGCATTGAATGATACTTTATTATTAAGTTTTAAAATTTTTGATCCATTTTTCATCTCTCTCTCTCTCTCTCTCTCACCAATAGTTTACAGACAAGTAGATTGAGTGGATGTATACGACGACTAGTGGAGCGCACCGGGATCTATGTCTATGGTATGTATCAAATAATGGCATACCATTCAAGCATAACAAATATCTCCATACGCTATGACATGAATAATGTTAGGCCTACCCCTCTACCCATCCTATTCCTCCGGAATAACTCTTAATTGATTAATTGGTGACACTTTTTGCCACTATTATTGATCGCCATTTCCCCTCTTAATTCCCAATTCAAAAGCTATTGTATTCATTATATTTACGGAATATTGTGCAGAATATTCTGTTAGATATATATATATATATTCTAGTATTGATTGGCGTTAGATATATGTTCAGGGATTTTATGGTGGATTCCATTGGGGAATAGATTTGTCAGAATTTGTTATTAAAAGAATTTAAAATATTTTTCACTTTAAATCTCTATATAATATAATACAATACTCAAGCACACAGAATATTCTGTACATTTTCCCATATTCTTCTCGTATATTAGTATTCATATCGTAAGCAAAATTTTAAATTTAAATTATTTGTTAATAGTATACATAATCGACAAGTTTTTATTATACATTACACGCAGTGCTTATGTAGGACTCAGGGAACCCCCCACAAACAGCATACTAGCCCACCCGGTGCCCGCAATCTCATAGACTTATTACACGATTGTGTTGTAGAGATTCACATCACACGCATAAGTGAACAACAAATTCCTATGTTTAGATAATTGATTAATTGGTGACACTTTTTGCCACTATTATTGATCGCCATTTCCCCTCTTAATTCCCAATTCAAAAGCTATTGTATTCATTATATTTACGGAATATTGTGCAGAATATTCTGTTAGATATTCTTTTATATATATATATATATATATATTCTAGTATTGATTGGCGTTAGATATATGTTCAGGGATTTTATGGTGGATTCCATTGGGGAATAGATTTGTCAGAATTTGTTATTAAAGGAATTTAAAATATTTTTCACTTTAAATCTCTATATAATATAATATAATATAATACTCACGCACACAGAATATTCTGTACCTTTTCCCATATTATTAGTATTCATATCGTAAGCAAAATTTTAAATTTAAATTATTTGTTAATAGTATACATAATCGACAATTTTTATATTACACATTACACGCAGTGCTTATGTAGTAGGCTCAGGGAACCCCCCACAAACAGCATACTAGCCCACCCGGTGCCCGCAATCTCATAGACTTATTACACGATTGTGTTGTAGAGATTCACATCACACGCATAAGTGAACAACAAATTCCTATGTTTAGTAATTTATAATATAATGGCACCGACATAGTCGTAGTGTCGGTGCTGTGTGTGTATGTCGAAGGGGGAGGGCATGTCTACGCACAGTGCTGTTGAGCCCATTCATTCATTATTGAACAAATGATCCGTACGTATGCCTCGTGTCTCCCCTCATTGACTACTGTGTTGTTATTATTAGTAGTATTACAACACACAGAATGTGTACAGAATTTACACGAATCGTCAGAATATTAAACGCAAATATATTTTAGGCTAACGTTTTGCTGCAAAACATAGATTCGGTTGATTTGTTTGGCTTTAAATTCGTGAAATTAGTTTAGAAATATTTTTATACGTATTATGTATGTAGAAATTATTTTTTAAACAAGTAATTGTGTAGAATTTAATATATTTAATAGAAATACTGAATAAATATATTTTAATTTATTTTAGAATATATTTAAGATAGTTTAAATTTTAATTAAGAAAATTATACCTATTACTAAATAATACGATTTTATATTTAATCAATGTAAAATACTATTAATTTAAAATTTACAGTTTATTAGATGCCATACCTGTTTGGTCTTCAATCGTATTAATTGGTAATTTAATGCCGGAGAGAAGTGCTGTTGAAAAATAATATGAGATATTATATTATATTATAGATTAATTTAATTACCAGACAATAAAAATATTTTATATCAAAATCAATTTGTTACGACAAATGTGTGTCAAACGTATTGTATTTCAATATTTATCTAATACATGGTATTATATTATATTTTATTTTATATTAAACAAATTGCTATAAAATGTATTAAATTTACAAATAAAAGCAATAATAATAATAATATTTTTCTTTATAAATATAATATAGAAATTGTTTAATATAAACAAGGTTACATAAAATTGTTTCAAAAAATACCTGCACTTTGAATCTTATTCTTGGCGACAGAATATTCCGCGCATAATATATACGTTAATAACGTGATGTTGAATATGAGTATAAATAATAGCCGATTGAATGGCTGTCCATCGGTGGGGGTCATGCCATTCACCCGCTTCATCATCGGGTCATACGCTTGTTAACTGCATTGGATTTGTATGATAGCGCCGGTAGCTTACGATTTGCACTGAAAAAATAATTATATTAAAGATTAAACATTGCCAATTTAATGTAAAATATAAATTATATTGTTAACATTATAAATAAAGTCCAATTTTTTCCTATCTAGCCAAAACGTTTGCATGAATTTAACTTAAATTTTAAATATATTAATTTTATATTTATAACGGCTTATAATTTAGATTTTAATATAATATGCACTTTATACAGTACTAATAAAAACATAAGCATGGCTCAAATAGATAAAAATATTATAGATTTATTTATTTAATAAAAGACATTAAATACCTCTATGAAAGTAATTATTTAAATAATATTTAATTAATATAAGTGTGTTGAAAATATACATTTACAGTTTATATTAAATCTCTCTCTCTCTCTCTCTCTCTCTCTCTCTCTCTCTCAATCGTCTCAATCGTTATAAACATCTCGTTATAAATAAAATAAAACAAAACAAATAAATAAATCCCAAGAATAAACTTTTTTTATATAAACTTTATACTACTTTTTTATTGTAAGGCATGTTTTTGAATATAATTTCACATTATATTTCAAATTTATATCTAAATAAATATCAAAGCAATGATTGAGCAAAATGTCTACAAAAACAAACTTTTTTATATTGTCTTTTGTCCAAAGGATATACGAAATCGATATCTCATATCAAAAGACATATTTATTTAACATTTTATTTTGGTTGTCCGAAAAAAGTTTTAAACTTATATTAAGTCTTTGCGAAATAAAATATAAATTCCTATATTATTAGTGTACTTATGAATTGCGAAACAAGCTATAAATATACAGAATATTCTGTAACATAATATCAATATTTGTGTACTAGTTAAAATATAAAATGTAGTAATAATATTAATTATATTTAAAATTTATATTAAAATACACATTTTATCTTTTATATGCTTTGTTACTAAAATGTGAATGAACTGGGTATTAAATTATTGTTCACTTAAATTAATGAAAATATATTTGTTGATATATACGTTTTGTTATTTTATATATAATTTATATATTATATCTATATTTTTGTCTTAAGTCTCTAAAATAAGAGATTAGTTTTAAGTTAAATAATAGTGTATTATATAATATTATAGACTTTTAGGCCATAAATTACATATAATTTCATGATTAATGGTCTCATATTTTTATTCACTTTTATAACTGATTATTAACTTTTATTAAAACCAATTAATCATATACTCGAGTCAGTAATGTGCTTAAATCTTATACCCGGGGCAAACACCAGGGCAATCGTAATATGCTAATAACTTTAAGACTAGTTACATGTATACAGAATATTCCTATAAATACATTATATAAATGTTTATGAATATTATAATGTGTTGAAAATTTTGTAACACACAGAATATTCTTGTAGTCAATGAATATTCTGTAAATACCAGTGTTTATATTCCGGGCTATTTAATAACCCATCCCTGAGCAGCCTATGCGCCGATGAAATTGTGAATTCAATTACAAATTTTATTTGTATTTGTATTTCGCGTTACAATCGATCGCGTGTTTGGCTTTCAATGGGTCGCACCGTTGGCTGAGTTTTGAGTATTGATTTGTTTAGCGATTTCTTTTTCGTTACAACAAATATTTCACTATAAGTATTGATTTGAAAAAACTATTTGTATGTTTGTATGTATGTATGTATATAACAAAGTGTTTCGGTGCCGATAAAATGTTTGGCTGAGAAATAAATATATATATAGTTTTATAAACTTTATATTTGTCGGCGAAAAGTGGTTATAGTTTTAGCGCCACATCTGATAATAAATAAAAATAAATAAAAACTTTTAAATTACTCGTTCACTCGCTTCGCACTTAATGTTTCAAAATATGAGTTTATATGATATATATACAGTAAATATATACAGAATATTCTGTGTGTGTATATATATACAGATATAGCGTATGTCTCTATTTAATGAATAAAAATCAATTTTCATACAAATGTATGCCATCTCTCTCTCTCTCTCTCTCTCTCAGCCCATAATGAATGAGTAAATTATGTTAACAACAAATGAGTGCAAAATTTCATTAAAATTCTTAAGGCTTCCGAGAAATGCTAAGTAAATGCAGTAATTTTTTTCAATACATTAATTGCTGTACCGAAAAGTGGTCTCGTATTTTAAAAGGCACTGGTATGCTACTGGGAACGGTATGCATAATATATTCTGTGCTATGATACTACAGTACAGTACTTTAATTGTGAGTAATTATAATCACATTTTTGCTAATTTTTCGTAGACTTAAGTGTTTTGAGAAATAAGTTTTATATTTGTTATCACTTTTGTAGTTGTTAACATTTATTTAATTCAATTATAATTTATATAAATCTATACATACAGTATATAAATAATTTTAAGATTTAGATACTAATAGTAAAAGTTTGTACATATTATAAAATTAATAAAATATCATATTGCCCATTTGTATTCAAAAATATATATATATATACGTATTAAAAATATGTCAAGATTTCAATACATTTATACATTAATAAAGTATGAATTTACAGTTTTTACATAGATACAATGTATAAATATCATATGCTAATATGTGTACAATTATTATTATTGTAAAACTGTTAAATTATTTCTAGTTATTTAAGTTACAAAAAATGTAAACAACATTTTCCTGTATATTCATTAATTTGAAAAAATAACTGTTCAAGATACTTTTCATCGAACATAAAATAACCTCCAGTACCTTGAAATACTATTTCTATATTGACAATACCTATAGGAAATAGTTTACAATAGAAAATACAGTACTTTAAAACGCTTTACTAGAAAATAAAACTTAAATAATAGGCTTAAAGGGACGCAACAAAAAAAAGTTACAATATTTTCAAATCAAACCGATCGTCCAAAAGGGAAATGGAGTTTTAGGAACGATAGTTGAGATTCATTTACAAAACTATTACTTTTGTGCGGCACTGGTATTAGTCGATGAGAGAGAGAGAGAGAGAGAGAAAGTCTATACAAGAGTGCATTATCACTGGTAGGGTTATAAGTAGTTTCTGTTTGGGTCTACACAACCGCCTATCCCTTGACAGTAATAGTCTTTCATTAAGAGTCAAACAGAAATTGACTTTTATTTGGTTTGTAGTGATAGAGCAACTGTCGAGAGAGAGAGAGAGAGAGAGAGAGAGAGAGAGAGAGATGGCTAGTGAGTGAGTAAAGCGAGTTATACATAAATGTAACCAAGTGTTACACCAGACCACTAATTCTCTCAGGGTTTGTTATAATTTAGTGAAATATAGCTGAAAATGACCATAGCTTATAATTATATTGTACAATGCTTGCATTATAAGTATAAATAATGTAGGTTAACTAATTTTCTATAAAATTAGTTTAAACAAATGCCATGGTCATATTGATCTGAGTTTTTTTATCGAGGCTTATAAAAATCTATTTTAATTTATTGTACGATTAATTTATCGATTATTTTGTTGATTAAGTATCACATCTGATAGATCAGTGCCCCTAATGTTTAGCCTTTATATGGTTTTCAGTCAAAATAACACCCTTTCGTGCAATCAATTTGATTATATTAGCTGTAGTTTGTGTTTTCCCAGTATAGTTAGGTTTTCACTTTCATCAACGCTAGTTTCGTTTCACTCGTAAATAATCATTAAACTCGTAATTTTTACAACTCATTTGCAAAGATATATAGAAAAATATATACATTTCATTAATGTACAGACATTTTTCAGTAAAACACTAATTGTCTACAAATATTAACGTTAATTAATGTGCGACTCGTAGAGGAAATTGAAGTTTTGGGCAAATATTATACGCAATATTGTGTATGTAATAAATGCATGTTATACAGAATATTCCGATAATATTAAACTCGTAATTTTTACAACTCATTTGCAAAGATATATAGAAAAATATATACATTTCATTAATGTACAGACATTTTTCAGTAAAACACTAATTGTCTACAAATATTAACGTTAATTAATGTGCGAATATATATAATATATATATATATATATATATATATATATATATATATATAATATTCTGTATATAAATGATTTCTAATTTTAAAAACGAGTCCAATTACGGGATTTTGTTTTGGCTTGATATACGTAAACATTTAATTGATATACAGTATTGCCATTGGATTAAAAACTTGTGCACACAAATTTGTTTTAATTAATTAATTACATAAATAAAAGTTTTGCAATTTGAACATTAAAACATATCCTGCATTTATTTTTTGGTGGCCATTAACTGTTAAGCACTTTTCCATTTAATTAGCTGAAAATAAAACATATTTTTCAGTTTTAGTATTGCATCTCATTTTCTAATTGCTGACAGATTTTCAAATTTTGCAATAAAACTATTTAATCATATTATTGATTCAATTATATAACTTATATACATGCAAAACTGTAAAATACAAATATATATGTGCTAAATATTATATGAAAGTTTCAAAGTTAATTAAATTTTATTAAGTTTATTGCAATTTTTAATATAACAAATTGAAGTTAATATTTAACGTATTTATCACTTTTCTAATCGTTTATCATTTATTTTGTAAGAAATTATTTACAATAAAAACTTTCTGTACTGGAGGTATGAATTGAATGATGAAAATATGTGATTAACTACACAAAGAGATTGAAAAATATTTCAGTGAATTGGATACAAGAGTTATTATACGAGTCGAAGGAATCTTTAAAATTGAGTTCAGATTAGAGAGAGAATTGAATAAAAGGCTCACAATTTCTAGTGCACTATATCTCTCAACTATTTTTTAGATTCAATCTATGATTTATTCTTATTATTAAGTTTTATCTCAAATTTTTTTGTCAAAAATACTTATTCTCTTTAGACTCACGAGAGAGAGAGAGAGAGAGAGAGAGAGAGAGAGAGAGAGACTTGAATTGAAGTGATAGTAAAGAAGAAAGAGTTGGCGAAGAATAAGAAATCAGATTTTCATTCGTCACTCGTCTGAACACAAATCAAGAGAGAAATGTTTGGCTATAGAGAAGAAAAGGAAAAGTTTTTTTGAGCAGAGAATGAAAATTAGATATAAACTTATTTAATACATTGCTATGTATTAGATGTGGAGAGAGAGAGAGAGAGAGAGAGAGACTCTGGAAATAAGGTTTGAGATGAACTGCAAACTAGATATATATTGAGAGGACAGTCAGATAGCGGTGAGAGTAATGAATAGATGGACAGTAAGAGAAAAGACAGAAAAAATATTTCGTTAGGATTGATGAATATGTGACTCATTTCTGGGGATAACTAATACACATAACATATAACGAGAAATAGTTGTCTAATTGTATGGTGTGTGTGGGGAGGGGTATGTGGGGGTAGGGCTGGCTTTTCCGAGATGTTGGCTTCATTTCCGGCCGCTTGTTAGCCATTTCCGATTCAGTTTGTGTGCCCTCTCCCTGTCCACACACCCGTACCCACGCATACAGACCACACATGGCATACCCACAAGCTATACGACCTCTTAATATACTTGGTTTAAAACATACACAGAATTTGTGCGCTTTTTATCAAATAAATAAATCTCATTAGTCTTACACAACAGTAGGACTACTGTTACTATTTTTTTTATGTCATTTGTAAAATGTATTCCCCGTATAATGAACTCCAAAATACGCTAAGCTAATATATATAGTCTATTATCTAGCAGAAAAGTGAATTAAATAAAGTAATCAACTAATAATGTAGTTTGTTTTTTATATATAAAAATCTATTACATACTACACACAAGTTGTATACAATTGATATATATTTAGTGAATTGTATTTAATGTATAGCGAGAGCCGATTGTAAATGATATTCTGTGTGTTTAAAAATAGTTGTCTATATTTTGGGGTCAAATACGCTGAGAGTGATGTGAAAAACACAATATTCTTGTTGTGTCTCTCAATTACAAGACATTTGTATTGTGTAAACGCATCACTCATTTGCTACCAGTTTTTATTTCTGCCGTTGACTCCAAATTTAATTTTCTTGTTTACACTAATCGTATAATAGTTTTAAATACATGAGCCATTCCGCACACATACCCGCTATCAGAAACAAATACAGTTTCCCCTCAGCATCCCTGTCCCTAATCACTGTATATATAGATAGGGAGAGAATGGTATCTTTGAGATGAGGAGCAAAATTTCGCATTCAATTTACTGACTATAATATATATTATATAAATATATACACTTTGCATATTGGAGAGAGAGAGAGAGAGAGAGAGAGAGAGAGAGAGATTGCAGTTTTGCATTCATTTGAATTGGAAATATTGTCAAAACATAACCCAATATTCAAAAGCCCTCATAATATATACCGTTTGCGAGTATACATAAGAGTGAAAAATAAAATAAATAAATAAAAGTAGAAATTTTCTAATAAAGTCATTGCGTATACAGATAGTAGTGAGCATATTATGAAGGGTTTGTGCAAAAATGAATATATTTGCCGATCGCTTGTGAATATACTTTTCACTCAAACAAACACTGAAGTGAATGAAAAGTTATTTGAGAGAGAAATAAAATTTTTACAAATTCTGTGTATAGTATATACACTGTATGGTTGGCAACGATATTATATAAATGTTTTAATAAAATTGACTGAAATGTCGAGTGATTTATAGGAGTAGTGTTTGAAGTAATTATTGATTCTTGAGATGTATTTTTGCTTCCTTACGAGTAGTATGTAAACCCATCTCATATACACTACACACTCGCTATAGTGAACTCAAATGAAGCAATAATATAAGTAAAAGGTAATGAAATTTCATAAATCTCATGAAAATTAAAGCCCAAAACTCAAACTCAATTCAACTCAAGTGAATCGTTGAATAAAATTAATACAAATTAATTCATTTATAATATTATATTACATTCAACGTTGGCTATACTAAATGAACGAGAATTATATGATATGCACACAATTATTACAATAATGATTTATACACAGAATCGGAATCACATATATAATAATAATCTAATGGTAATCACCGAAAAATGTATTACAAAAAATTAATGTATAATAAGTCTTATGGTAAATATGAGTGCCCAGAGTACTCGTGTGTGGGAAGGGTTAGGCCCTTAAGTCCCATTACTAAATACATAACTATCCCCTTCAATATATCAAACGAAAAGTATAAATTAAATTTTTATTTATTTATAATTAAAATATTTCTCTACATTATGTACATTATGCTAATGTAATGTGCAATCGGAATATGGATTATTAGTAATGGATTTTATGATTGCATTTCTGGTGGACATCTCATCTCTGGTGGCAAATGAGATGTTTAATGACATTCACATGAAATTCTTTGCGGTTTTAATCAGGATTTATATCATTTAATGACAACACAAATAATATAAGATATACGTTAATTAAACATATATTTATTGGCGCATAACATGTATGGCATACTATGGTACGAGTGGAACGACATGTACTGTATATATATATATATATATAATAGCCGATGGAAAGGGAGAGTGTTGTTGGATGTAGTGGTGCACCAGAAGTGATATTTGGATCAAAAGAAAAATAAATAAACTATTTATAGATTTATACGAGTTATGCAGCAAATGAGAAATAGATATACACTATATATACAGGCATTTCAGGAAAAAACAGCTCGTAATTAAGACAAATAGTGTACCCTATCATCCATAAGCTAATCCATGCAACTGTCCACTAGTATGTGTGGTACAGTATGTAGTGGACATGAATTTTTTTATGTAGTGAATACTTGATTAGTATACAGAAAATTACTTGACATAAACTAATTAACAAAATGCTTACGAAAGCGATACACAAATTGCTTGACTCTCTAATTGCAATAAAAAATACAAAATATTTTATACCAATTAGTATTCAATTCGCTATTAGTGTACACAATAACGAGAGGTCAGTGTATGTGAAGATATGGTCGGTTGTGTTAAATAAAGACATCAAACGAGAGAAAAATTGTATCTCATATATGGTGTTCACCCCATAGGACTGACATACCATCTCTCCAGTCGCCACTGGCCCTCGCATACCGTCTCTCACAACCTTATATTCATTTTGTTTAAATTCTTAGTGCAATATAAGGGTCTCCCCGGAGATCTACCGGGGATGAGATGTAGTAGTGATGGAGAGAGGGGGAGAGAGAGAGAGAGAGAGAGCACTGGAAGCTGACCGATGATTGCAAGACAGGGATAGTAATAATGTGCTGACCATTAGAGGCCAAACACCAAAATAGGTTGTATTTGTTTGACTCCAAAAAACAAAAGCACTGATAAAAACACATTACATTTGTGTTACATTTTGTCTCACATTTAATTCACGTCTCTCTCTCTCTCTCTCTCTCTCTCATTCACATCGCAACCAATATTTCTATCAACTAATTGTTATAACAAACACACATTGGAAACAAATATAAGGAGATAGAGAGCACAGGGAGGTATGACAGGGGGTGATACAACTGTGTGCACACAATTGCAAACACAATTGTAATTGCATGAATGATAATTATGGAAATTAGCGTTAAATAAAATTAAACAATTATTGCGTAAACTTGTAATTAATTTACATCTTATTATTCACCACTAAGATAGTGTGGCTTAACCACAATGTCTACACATACCAACCCCTTGTGTGGCCAATACGTAAGTATTATTAAAACAACAAATACAATTGTGTTGTTTATATTACACGAGAATATAATTGTTATGAAATACTCGTTTACAGCACAAAATTGCTGCAAAAATAGTTTTATAAGTAAAACATTTGCGAAAATTGGTGTATATTTTATGGCAGACAGCGAGTGGGAAGGGGTTTATAGTATGGGAAAATAAATATACAATTTTTAAACTGAAAATTTAGCCGAAAAACTAAAAGGGTCATAAAATCTAAGCCAAAAATGTGTTAAATCGTGTGTGAATCAAAAGTATATCTATTTTAAGTCGACTTTTGAATTAAAATTTTTTGTTTTATATCATATAATAAGTTAGCAGTGAAAAATAAAAACACACTAATTATACGTCAAAATATAATTCGCACCAATTTTTGGGGCAAAATATATCTCATAAAAAGCAATTTTCAGACCCAAAAACTTCGCGACTAAAACGAGTGAACAAAATAAAAAAAACTTAATTAATAAGTAGTGAATTAAATGAAGAAAAACAAAATTAATGAATAAATTTCTACACAATAAATACATGGCATTAGAAATCGCTGAGAGAAACGTGTAATTAATGAATGAATACTTAAAATAAAAATTTATATAATACAAAACAACAAGAGTTATGGCTCTAAACAGTAGTTTTTGAGCACAACTTATAAACTTATATATGAAATCATAATAAGAAGTAATATAAGACTTTGTATTAGGAAATCAGTTCATCATTTTTATGGTTGCCATAGCAATGACATCCAAACCCTCTTTAACTCTCTCTACCAGTCTCTCTCTCTCTCTCTCTCTCTCTCTCAGACTCTCATCAAGTGATGCCTCGAGAATAAGAGCACAGAATTTGAGGCAAAAAACTACTAAATTCTTTAGTAGTGAATGACTTTCGAGAGGGAACGGGAGGAAAGAGTAGGGACTGGTGTGCGAGAAATGGGAAAAGACTTCCTGAGCGATCAGCGCCTGGCGATGAAAAATATTTCTCGCTTTTTCTTTTTTAATAGCAATTCTTTGGCCAAACACTGGAGAGAGAGAGAGAGAGAGAGAGAGAGAGAAAGAGAGAGAGAATATATGTCATGATAAGTATTTGACGAAAACCTATAAAAAATTACAAAACACGTCATAAAATGTTAGAGTATTTTATCGATAACTCTAATTTATATTACCGTAAAATTATATTATA
>CAJPVJ010001860.1:0-14781 GCA_905397405.1 Oppiella nova
AGTGTTAATTAAATAATGTTTCATATGTTTCAATACAAAACAAAACCGATTAATAGCACATTAATTAATGATAAATTGAATGCAATTTATGTTACCTTTTGTAGTAATACCATTAATTGTTTGATTTTTTGTGTAAAATATTTTTTCTTCAGATTATTGCTAATTATTTGACGAATGGATTGACATTTCATTTGACAATATTATAAAATATATATTTATATCCAATTTTACCTCAAATTAAATTAAATTACAAATTAATAAAAATATAAATAAATTCTCATAAAAATATGTAGTTTTGAAAACGCTATTCATATGCTAATTATATTTAATAAAAATAATTTTTAAATTAAGTATTCAGTGTATCATTGGTTTAATTTATACTGAATTCAATGTATTTTACAAATGATTGACTTTTTAATTGTTTATTTGTGTATTAAATGTGTGAAAATGATTGAATGGATAATGAATTTCGAAAACTGTATCAAATGTGTGAATACTGACACGACTCGGAGCCATGAAATCAGTAGTAGTTTTGGGAACAGAGTCGGTGTGTCCGCCGGGATCACCAACCGGTCCCTCCGCTACTACTGACGAGCGCTCACTCCGTCGAACCACATCTGAAGCCCCCGTCAGTCGAATAGTCTTCCTTTCAGTGGACTTAGTCTTAGAAGTGCTGTCTTTGTGAGGAAGGAGTGAACGGTTCAAACACTCAGACCGTGGGAGTTGGTCTACCCGTCCACTCGAGTCACGCTTGACTCGGCTCTTCCTCTCCACCCTTCTGTCCAAATATGTCGAGTCTTTCCTGACTATAGAACTCATCCTTGTCTTTGAATCAAATGCTATAATCGGTGGTAAATCTGGAGATAAAGTTTTTGTAGAACTGTATAGAAAGCGATACAAAAGCGAAACAACTTTTCAAACAACAAAACGAATCGACTTTTTATTGTTAAAGTTTTCAAAGTTTGAAAATTTGAATAAAATTTGAGTTCAATTCTTGTCAAATAGTTATTAATCTTATAAATATAATCAATAAGTATTATACAATTATTTGCTAATTATTAATTACATGTTAATTTTATTTATTAATAATTCTGTTGTTTGTCGATATTTTATTGCCACAATAAATAATTATTATTACTATTGTAGTGTATTACCAAAACTTCCAAATCGTATTTAAGTGTATTTTTCAAATAATTGTATTTATTATTAATGGAAAGCTAATGAAAATCTTTATTTTGTATTCATTTTAATACTTTTAAGTCAATCTCATTCACAATAACTTACATCTACTCTAACTAAATATATTGAAGAATATTTAAGATTCTGTTTCAATAAAAACTTTGTAGACTTTAATTAGTAAATTATAAATTTCATTATAAGTTATAATTTATCACTCAATCGCATACTTCTAATTAAAACTTTAATAAAAATTAATTCATATATCAATATATAAAATTGTGCTAATGTGATATTTGCGATAAATTAATTACATAAGAAAATCAATTTTATTCAATCTATATATTTAGTCAATAAAAGGGCCCACTTTTGGGACCACATCTCTGTCAAGTACTTGAGTCCATCCAAAATGAATGGAAAGTTAGTTTAAATTTTCAATAATTTGATGAACAGATAGGAGTAAGGGTTCGGTGGACTTAACACATGATAAGCCAAAAGGAGAGCACCGGTACTCGTGTTTATGAGGCCACGAGTTCAGTGTGTGGGTGCCATTCCCATACACGCCAACCAATCGCCACAATCAGCCAATATATGGTACGCCAAAAGTCTTCGCAGACAAAAGTCCGGTGCAGATAATCATCTCATATATGGGGTGATCAGTGGTGGACGGGTGTAGGGGCGGGGGTGGAGTAGGAAAGGAAGTGGCAATCAGTTAAACCACTGAATTTTGAGCGCAGTTTTATTAATAGAAGTTTTTAAAACAAACTTTTGTTATCTGTTTTGTGAATATGAGATAAAATTAATATTTATTTACAAACATATCGGTAATCAATGAAAACTATTTGTGTATTTCGTGTTAAATACAGTGAATTCTGTGTTAATATTTGTTTTTTGAACTCAAAATAGTTGATTAAATACACACAGAATATACACATAAAAGGATAGATATATTATATGGGAATTGAAATGTGAAAATATATAATTCTGTACAATTGTATTAAATATACACATTTATACAATTTAATGCTATACTTAGAAACAAGTATTTATTTAATATAATTAACGTTAAGTTACATATTAAATGTCTAGTTTAAAGCAATTAAGTTAAAAACTTTAATGAATTGTTTCCTCATTTCGTTTCAAATGTAAATTTACTTCAAATTTGTTTTTTAAAACTTATCTAAAGAGAGAGGTTTGAAGACATTAATTAATTACATGAGAAATGCTTGCAGAGCCTTTAATAGGAGATTGTCATGAATTATATGAGTATTTAGTTTATCGTTAAGAATAGTATAAACAAAATAACGAATTTTGTTATAAAAACAAAAACTGATGAGAAAAAAGTGTTATTTGGAGTAAAATCCTTGAAAACTCTAATAAAAGTTAATGTTTCGGAAAATATTTTTGATCAGATATTGTTATAAAATATTTTTAACGTTAAAAAACAAGTTTTGCTATCATTTCCAGTATTTCTATCTTAATGTATGAATTTGATTGAAACTCAAAAGCTTAACACTAATTCTTTAAATGATTTTATTTTCATACACTTTTCAACTACTGTTACATAACTGTCTAATAAATAAGTTATTAATACAAAGTTATAATGAAATATAAAAATACGAAAAACATTGAGAGAAATAAAAGTTAATTTCAAAATGAATATCATGTGAAGGTTTTTGTGAATTGATTTTTCTAATTGTGTTTCAAAAAGTGCTTAAATTTTACAATGAATGGAAAATTCTTATAATTTATAAATTCTTTATGAATCTATTGTATTGAAAACACAAAGTTTTTAATACATTGTGATTTTGCTATCGACATACTTGCGTTAAACATAAGTTAAGTGTTTTATTATAGATATAGAAACTAATAATTAGTTTATAAGCGAAAGTCGTGTTCAACGAGAAATCAATGCTAACGACACACTAACTCCACGTTATAATTGTTATCAAATATAAGAAAAGTATTTCAAAACTTTTTTATATTACACACATTTCAGTGGTTTAGTCGCCATTGAAACCTATATTATTAATAATAAATACCAATACCTTAATAATTATATACATTTAAAATCCGATTCGTAATCATTTTCCACAAAATCTAAAAGTTTAATAAAGTTTGCGCTTAAGTCTAGTCCACGACTTTTAATGTGAAAAGTTTTGCTAAATTTATGTGAATTTTCATTTTCGTAGTAAAAACCGTGTGTTTATTCATAAAAAGTCTATTTATATCACCAGTGTATTTATAATAAGCCGCTCACACATACGGTGTATATCATCTGGCAAGTTTATTATATCGTATAGTTAACAGCGATATACGAAAAAATGTTTAACTAATTACCCCGTTCATTCGCACTCCCAATAATAACCCATTGTTTTACAGCTAAGTCTCCCCTCATATATACGGTATATTAGCCGCTAATTGGATGCCAAAAGTTGCCGTCTAATTGCTAACCTAAATACCCTGGTATACGACAAAAAAAGTATTTTTATTGTAGCCTGGTGATCAAACACACGGCACTCTAACTGTCCCTGAACTGTAGGGCATATTTGCCTAACAGCCCTCTCATAGAGTAAACTCAACGCTACTGTCAGTCACACACAAGTGCTGTATATTTTTGTATACATTTTGACCAAACGTTGCAATTATTAGCACAACTGCAGCGAAGTCTATGGCGAGCAGAGACTCGACATTCACGGCGCGCACCCATAGGCTTAACATTAGGATAGCACTCGCTATCCATATATCGATTGATACTTAAATAGTGGCAAAACTTTATTACAATTAAGTAATTGTCATATTTTCACATATAGGCACCGGTTGGCCATACCTACCGTCCACATACCGTGACAGCGGGACTGACAGCTCGTATTACCGGTGCTCGCAGTGGTAAAGTCCTCGCTCTGTGTGAACTCATACGGAGAGCCACTCCCTATCCTCCCTATGCCTTGATTTTCAATACAGAGTTCAGAGACTCGTATACACAGAGAGAGTGTATGAGTGAGGGGTTGAGTGATAGACGAGTAGTGCTTAGCATTGGGTTAGCATTGGGTTAGCATTGGATAGCATTGACTGCACTTCACATTCACTGGCATTAAAGGCTACCAAAAAGTCAAACAAACCATCGATTGTGTGGTGTCTTTGGCACAACACCTGATCCCACTGTCCATCACAAGCATCTCATCAACTCATTCACCGGTCATTATGTCGCTGTCATTGCCGGTGACATAACGTCTTCGGCCACCGATTGTGTGGATCCACTCATCCATCGATTTGTGGTTTTGTTTTTGTTATGAGTTTTGAGTTTTTCGATGAATTATTCAATACGTAAACAAAGCACTGGTTTCGGTGACAACCTCTCGATGACCGCCGATGACCACCACTTCATGTCCACTACGGATGGTATGACACCAATCATCGCACACCACAGGACTACACGTCTTGTGTGAGAAGTGATTGTCTTCTGTGATAACGACAAGTCTTAAGACTTTGATTACCAATAAAACAAACTTTGATTAAGAAGTAGTGAATCGGTTGCCATCGACAGCGAGACACCGATATATATGTGAGACAAGTGTTGTGTGCATTATCTGTGAGCTAACCGTCGAAGAAGTCGCTATCAACGCAACAAAACACACACAACGATGGATACGCTGAAGAACGTGAACGTGGATGAGATAATCGACGGTCTGGTGGACAAGCGGGAGGACCTGATGTCGATGATGTTCAACTCGACCCTATTGTACGACAACTACAACATCTCGGTCTTTGCCAAATGGCTGCACTCGTTGCCACACATTGACATCCGTCTCAATTACCTGAAGAACACGACATTCAACCCGAACGACAACCAGTACTTGGAGTCGTTGGGCATTCTGGTGGCCATACCTGGCTTTTGGCTGATCCTAACGCTCCTATTCTTCCTCATCTTCTTCCTGTGCCGGTGTTGTGACGCCCAGAACAAGAAGAAGCGCAAACTGACGGCCTGTAAGTGCTGTCTATTCCTGTTCGCCGTGGTATCAGCTCTGGTGATACTCGTGGGCGCGTTCGGCAGTCTTGTGGCACATCAGGGCATACAAGAGGTATATAACAAGACGGAAGACATGTCCCGAGCGTTGCGTACCATACAGAACGACACGCAAGTGATCACTGGACTCCTGAAGAATAACTGCGACAAGAACTACGACGACTTGAAGCAACTGTTTGACAGCAAACTCGTGGACGACATGAGCGTCAAGACGCGGGTGCAGACGATTGTGGTGAGCGGTAAGCGGAATGTGTCGAAAGCCGAGCGACTGCTGGACGAGGTTGGCGTCAGTCTCGAGAAGCTGAACATCACGGCAACGCCCGACCACTTGCGCCAACTGGAGGCCGTCCGATGGCCGACCACTTTCGCGGTGTTGGGCTCACTGGCGGTGATCTGTTTGATACTCATTTGGGGAATACTCCGGCACTCGCGATGCCTACTCATACTGTTCTCGGTTCTGGGATTGCTATCTCTTGTGGTCTGTTGGGTCATCACATCCGTGTATTTGGGAATATCGGTGGCCGGCAGTGACTTCTGCATCGATCCGCAGCCCTTCATCAGCCAACAGCTCAACAACGCCATCGAGGAGAAGGTCTTCGACTATTACGTCACCTGCAATACGAAGAGTCCGTTCCAGAGGAATATCGATGAGACGCAAGCGATCCTCGAGTGGATCAACCGCCACAACAACGAGTTGACGCGATTGTGTCGCACGAAATGCAACCACAAAGACATTACGGACGAGATTAAGGCGATGGGCGCCGACTTCGCCACCATTCGCGAGCGGTTCGACGCGTTGGTCGAGCTGTTGGACTGCCGGCGCTTCAACGACGACTACATTAAGATGATGACCGCCTCGTGTAAGGAGGTGTTGGAGGGGGTGGTGCTGATGCTGCTGTCCTCGTCGTGCGCCGGACTCTGTTTCACGCTATTAGTGTTGTGCGCTTCGCACACGTGGATCAATATCCGCAAAAAGAGGCCATTGAGTGACAACCAGACCGAGGAGACGGACCCATTCCTACCGCCCGCTTCCTCCACGTCGACCACATCGTCGGCCAATTCCAAGCGCATCCGCGACTCGTACGGCAGCGCCAGTAGTGGGAGACCCAGGTATGTGTTGACCGTGTCTTATGTCTAGCGAAGCGCTTGACTTAAATGATTGGTAACTGATTTGATTGATAATAACTGTCGGTTTGTGTCGAACTCCAGGTTCAGTCACACACCGCCCCAAACGCCGCACTTCCCGCCGCCCACAGCGACCCCACCCGCCAACGGACGCTCGTTAGGCCGAGACGATCAGCTGTCGTTCTTAGGGGCGCCCCCACCCGCCTACGAACAGGTCCACCACAACCAGCTGACCGGTCACCAGCAGTTGGCGCACCATCAGCAGCAACAGCACCAGCAGTTAGGGGGACACCCGGGGCATCCCGGCCACCCGGGACACCCGCAGATGATCCAGAGCCAATTCGGTGGCCACGGGGGTCCGCCACACCAGCACAGCCACCAGGCCATCGGCCCTCACTATGTTGTGAGTAGTATTCGCAGATAATTATGCAAATTATATGAATGCCTTTCACTCATGTCTACCAATCCATTGATTCATTTTCCTTTTGTGTCCAACAAATCACACGCGAATCACACACTCATTTCAAATGCATTTTTATATATTTTATGTTTTCAATGTTTGTTTGGATTTTTATATTTTAGACCAAAAAACCAAATAATTTATATTTATTTTAAAAGTCTTTTATTTTATTTTATTTTACGTCAAACTTGTGGTTATTTTTGTTGTGATTTAATTCCACGTTCAAAGTATTCAACACGAAACCAAACCTATGTTTTCCTCCACCAAACAAAGCCCACAAATTATTTGTGTTTTTAAAACATATATTTTTTAATTGATATTTCAATTTAATTATTGCTTTTTTGCGGTCCCATTCACTCCCCGTAGTATTTATGAGTATCGTAATTATTATTGCATTTTTCACATGCATTTGCATACGATTTATACGCTAATTGTATTTTGAAAGCTATTTTGTAGTTGAGATGTATTATTGACTCTTAATTTCTGTGACTATCTCTAAGTTTTTCTTACATTTCTCTCTCTTTCTATTCTCTGTCTCTTACTCTCTGTCTATCTCTCATTCCCATCACTATCTCCCGTCCCCTTTGTCTCTCTCTATAGGCTGATACAGATTTAATGCTGAGGGCCACTCAGGCAACTAAGTTCTAGAGAGAACCCCCTCTACGATATACCAAAACGCCCAGTGCTTCACAAAATACAGGGACAGACACTCTCACTACCCGACAGACACACACATACTATCTCTCATCATATGCTTTGAAAGCTACTGAAAAAAGTGAGAAAAAGTGTTTTCCACATAATATTCTGTAAATTCTTTGACTGTTTTTCACACAACATATAACACAACAACACTTGGATTGTATTGTTTTTTGGATACAATTGTTTTTGTAAATTGTTATCGAGTTTTGACTCTTTTTTCTTGTGGTAACTCTGATCTCTTGATTTTCATTTCCATTCATTTGATATATGGTTTTCCATTCACTGAATCCAATGATTTACTGTAGAAATACTGTATATTTCTTGTGCCAACTTTTTCTCTCTGTTTTGTATACCTTTTTCTACTGTAAAAATGCTGTGTTTTTGTAATGTTTTCATTATTATCCGAGTTTTCAATTCACTGTTCAATTGATGACAGAAAAGTTTTTCCCAATACTATAGTAATGACACGATTTTGTGTCTCTTTTTTCGGTCGATAATCAATGGCTCTAAAAGAGCGCTTAATTTACAATTCATTTAATTGGGGATTAGTTTTATGATTATATTTGAGAATCTATTAAATGACAGGAATTTTATAGCGATTTTTAATTGAATGCTCACACAATTGATGCGACAAAACGTCAATTCATTTAAGTAATCGTCTTATTTATACTCAAATTGTGTCCCAATTTTTATTTAAGGATTTGAAAAAATCTTATTATAAGTACCGGTAGTCTTAAGCCTCAATTTGTACACCTATTTGTCAAATCAGTTATTTGTTAATTGAATTGAAATAGTTTTTTCTAATCGCGAAATGAACGATAAGTTTGTTTTGTGTAACGATAACTCAATTTGTAATTAAGTGTCCATTTTATTCATTATGTATTGTATTTGTATTATTAGAATATTATTACTGAAACCTCTCATTCAGACGGACAGACAGTTTGAGGACTGAAATGCAATATCAGAAACCAAAGCTCATCATTAGATTTATAGTAAAATTTAAAAGAAATTTTTAAAAATTAATTATATTATTATTATTCCCATAATTATTGATAACAAATATTTGTTGTAATTATAGATTTATTATTATATTATTTTATAAGTATATTATTATTATTATAAAAGACTTGTCTTATCATTGATTTCTGATTTTTTATAAGTAAGCGATGAATGGGAAACACATGTGACGTGTGTTTGACTTTTAAATAAAATAATTAATTATAGAAATTAATGAATTGATGAAAAGTATTGGATATAAAAATTGAAAAATATATTTATTATTAATGAATACGAAAATAATAAGAAAATGATAAACACTTTGATATATATTTCGACGACAAAACCAAACGATTGTATAGTAAGCGAGAAAAAGTCTTTTTCCAAAGCAATCAGTGTTTTTCACACAGAATTAAACGCTTTAATGGTTTTTAAGTTTTTTTTAATAACTCATTAGTAAAACCAGTTTTTTGTTGTGTGAATAGCGATTACAATGAGTGCACACAATAAGTGGTATGCATCGGACAACTGATTGTAACAATTTTGTATTCATATGGAAAGCATAGTGTAATTACGAGACTAAACGTTCAATTCTTGTCATAAAATTGTGTTTTGAAGTAAAATACAAAATAATAATCACAAGTAATCCTTTAAATATAAGCGAACAAAACAAAACCATACAATAATCAAGCGATTCATCGATTGGTTTTTTCGTGTTATTGTTTTATTTGTAAGTCATTTACTAAATGAGATAAAAAAGTATATTATATATAGGAATCGGTTTTGCAGTCAATTAGAGAAATGGTTTTTTAAACGACAATATAATAAATAACACACTTTTTTAAAACTCTTGAGATTCCGTACGATTCCGTACACAACAAAAAACATGACATGTATTACTACGAGTGCACAAAAATACCATAACTATACCTGTATGTAAAACACATTCAAATAAAAAACCACTATAAATCCATTTGTATATTAACTGGTGTTTTGAATATAATATTATTGAATTACTTTATAAAAAACGAAAACATTTTAAATAGATTTTAATTATGAATATCATTATATTGTATTAACGGTAAACAGATTTATATTACAAAAACAAATCACTTTTTTAATTACGGTATTATTTATCACAACATTTTATGAGTAAAAGAATTAATTGTAAATTCTTGACATATGATTTCGAAATCAAAAATACATTTTATTATTATTTTTACATTCAAATTCTTGTATTATATCAGTAAATTAAAAAAATTAATTATAAAATTTAAATAACCATTGATGCACTGTAGGGAAGGGGGTGTATGTCTGGGCTATGGAAAGGGAGGTATGTTCAACAAGGTATTCATTCTGGTATAGAGTATAGGATAGAAAATAATTGCTTTTACGGTATTTAGTAATTTGAGTCAATTTTGAGGTAATTTTCAAGAATACAATACAGGGATGAGTTGGAAGGCGTCACTAGTGACCACAAAAACGCCTACACTTTGAGGTGTAGTTCTTTGGCGACGGCGAGGACCGACATATGCATCAATTGGTTGCGGTTGGCATTGAAGGTATCGATGGCCAGCTGTCGGGTCTCATCCCAGGCGTACAGCGCTCTGTAAATGGGTTTCAAGAACTTCATGCGTCCCTGACTTGTGATGAACTGCACGGCGTCTGTCGTACAGCCCTTCCAGTGGGCCGTCAGCGCCAACCGTAACCACAGGGACCGGACCTCGGAGTTCATATTCTTCGTGAAGCCGTACGCCTGAGTCAATGCCTCCACTTTGCCGGCGCTGAGCACCGGTTCGGCATCGAGCAGTTGGTTCAGGAACTCCACTATTTGCCAGGTGTTCATCGATGAGATATCGTTGACTTGGAATTGAGACAAATCCGCGTCTTTTGCGGCTATCCATCGTTGAGCCAATTCTGTGCACTCCTTGGCCAACGTCTTGTCGTAGTCGGGAATAATGGTCGGCATTCCCGTGCCGTTCAACCATACCTCCCAATCGACTTGTTTCAGGCGATCGGCGCTATCCTTGAAGTAGTTCTCGAGATACGCGCGAAAGTCCTTCGTGTCGATCGACTTATACTTGAAATGATCGATATATGTCTTGAGGAACGGCTCGAACACTTGCGGTCCTCCGAGGAGTTGTTCCAAATAGAAGAGGAATGTGTGGCCCTTCTCGTAGGGAACGCTAGAAAAGGCGTCGTCCGGGTCCACACCTCGCGGATCGATCAGTAATTTAGTGTACGGACTGTCGGCGCCCATGGCGTCCACGGCATCCTTAAGCTGATTAAGGCCTTCGATGGCCATAAACTGTCGGTGCGATTCGCCGCCATTGAGTCGGCCGTCGATCTTCATCTCCAAGAATCGGGTGAAACCTTCATTGAGCCAAAAGTGGCCCCAATTCTTGTTGGTCACCAGATTGCCGGTCCACGAGTGGGCGATCTCGTGGGCGACGACGTTCGCGAGGGACCGGTCGCCGGCCAATAGGGTGGGCGTCACGAACGTGAGGCACGGGTTCTCCATTCCTCCGTAAGGGAACGACGGCGGCAGCACCAGTAGGTCGTAGACGCCCCACACGTACGGCCCCACTATGGACTCGGCGGTCGAGATCATCCGTTCAGTGTCGGCGAACTCGTAGGCGCACCGGTCGATGAGCGCCGGCTCCGACCACACGTGACTTCGAGGGCCAATCTTTTTGGACACCAGATCGCCGACAGCGATGGCTATGAGATAACTGGGAATCGCTATCTTCTGGTGGAAGCGATACTCTTTTGTCATTTGGTTATCCGATTGGTTCCAAACGCCGGGACCCTCGCGTACGGCACTCATGAGTACCACCAGGTCTTTGGGCACCTCTACCTGTGGGACACGGAGTTATGTTAGCGATATCTTACGGGTAATAAAGTGGTGGTCAATGGCTTACGTCCGCATCGTATGGGGCCTTAACGGCGGGCGTGTCTTGGAGTGGGATCAGTGATCGACAGTGAATGGCCTGACACTGGCTTAAGAGATAGGGCTGTCGTTTGCCGGCCGTCTGTTCCGGTTTAAGCCACTGAAGGGCCGTCGCATTAGGACTCGTCCGGTAGGCGATGCGAACCACTGACCGGGTTTTCGGTGACAATTTGACGGCCAGTTTGGAGCCAAACGGAGCCACCGGTGCACTCAACTCGTACTTCAGCGGCTGATCGGTGTCCACGTCTCGCACATCGCTGATAGTGAGGCCCGACGTGTCCAGCAGTACCTCATCGACAGACTCCACCTGTTTCTCGACGGTCAGGTCGACGGTGGCGTCGATTATCTGCTCATCGAAGTTAATGTAAGCTTTCCATTGGATGTGTTGTACGCGACAGAGGTCTGGTCGCGAGTAGGAGTTGGGATCAATTGGATTCCTCTTGAGCTCGTCGGCCATCGTCTTGCGGTCAGTGGTTTGCGGTCTGAGGTATACGTAGACAAAGGCTGAGACCAGGATTGCCACCGAAGACAGTATATAACTGAATGACATTAGAGATAATAAAAGTAGTGATAAAATGTAGTTTTTATTGCAAATATGGTTACGATTACTGTTATCACGAAAAATAATTAGTTTATACTTTCGATGATTAGATATGTGTTTACCGTATGGAGTGATGAGTGTCTAATGTGTTCATTAAATAGTGTGTAATAGTTATGACACTAATTATGTAATGATTTAATTAAATGCTAAATATTTGGTGAAGCAATGCATACATTGTATGCAAACAGTTGTGTTGTTTACCTGAGAAGTGCAGTCAAAACACAACATGTGTTTGCGATGCAAACCAATAGTGGGTTGAGTTGTGGATACTATTAGAGAAATAGTTTTTTAGCGCAAAAAACTTTTTTTACATCTGATTGTCACTCAAACTGATCCGACAGATGTTCAGATAATATATGAAATAACTTTTTTTCGTTTATACACTGAAATGCAGATTATTTTTATTGAAATAATTTGTAGCATTTCTGTGTAATATTAATACAATTTTCAGTTTACTATTAAGTCTATGTCATAGACTCTGTGATACTATTAATAAACTAAATTTGGATTCACATTAAAAGTTTCAAATTGTGTTTATTTTGAATGACAATCAATTTTTATAGTTTCAAAGCATTTATTTGTGTCAAAACCTAATACCTAATTGTGTTTCTAATGAATAACAATAATTATTTTCCCCTCAGTTAGAGTTGTCTGACCCCGCAATATGCTATATTTACCAGGAACATTTCAAACTGAACTATCATTTAGAGATTTTTGGCATATTTTTTCATATAAGCTATGAATTGAATGAATGAAAAGACAAAAAAACTACATAAAAGTCATTAAACTTTTGTGGATTTTAACACAATTACGGGATTTATATAGTAATTAAAATACAAAGAATTTGCTTTCTATAGCTATTTATAATTAAATTAATAAAATTGTTTAACTTTATAACCGGATTAATAGATTAAATTCCTGCATACCTATACATACATACAACAAATTGAAAATAAATAATTTAAATAAATAATCAGGAGCTTGCTTAATTATTTATGCAATAAATGTTAAACAAAAATTAATCTTAATGTCAGTGAATGGGAAAGACTTTTAAAAACATTTGTCAATTGAATTCATGGACTTTGATTACTACCAAAAGGAGGCACTACTTGAAGCACACATTAATGCATAGGCAAAGTCGTACCTTTAAATACTGTCCTTAAACAATACAATCCTAATACAACTGCGTGTAAAATAGTACTGAAACGCGACTCACATTAAGCGCCAAAATGTTTGACATTTAACTTGTATTTTGAGCGCTATTTCAGTCATTCATTGAGTGTTTGACTGTTTAGACAATTAGTGAGTCTTTCGCAGACACTGACCACCAGATTGTGATCACCGATGGATGAGTTGCCGCCCATTAAGAAGCTGTCGGCCACACAACTGGCTCTGAGGGAAGCGCTGAAGAATAGGCCACAACTTCGCGTCCAAAGGCCGCCCGTTGTCAACAATTTTGTCATCTTTGATGACCACAACAGCGCCCGTAAGACGAGTTCCCAAACACTTATGGATCGCTTCCTCAGTCACAAGACGTCGCAGAAGACGGCAAAGGATGGCGTCGAGAGTCCGCCGAAACAGAGGTTTAATTCGGGCCACAAGTGGTCGCAGTTGAAGACGATTATGAGTCAGGAGTTGGAGACGAAGCGCATGGAGACCGAGAAGGAGAGGGAATTGGAGTATAAGTTAGAGGAGGAGGACGGAGACGAAGATGTGGACCAATTGGCCGATCGCTTGACGGCTGAGTATAATGAAGACAATGACGTCGAGAGCGGCAAAGAGGAGGCCGACGACGATAATGAGGACAAGTCTGATGAGGAAGCGGTTGATAGCGATGTTGAAGAAGTGGTCGAAAGTGGCGCTGAAGACGAGGAGGAAGAAGATGCCAGCGATGGAGACGGCAATCCATTCATTGACGACGAGGCCGACGATGACGAAGAAGCGGATGAAATTGACGATCAAATCGATGATAAGCCGCGTGAAGACAACAGTCGGCGTAAAGGTTTTGGTGATAATAATGGCGACAAAGAAGGGATTCCTGTGGTTAAAGATGTGATGAAAGTCGATGACAACAGTCGACAGACCAGTCAGTCATCTGTGGCCGAGGAGGAGAGCGATGACAAACTGAATGAGAGTCTGTTGGACACATCCATCACCTCATTGAACGAGTCGTTCAGTAGTGACCGCCAGTTGAGCGCCACTCAGAAGATAGCGTTGTCTCCGTTTATATCCCAAAAGCCAAAGCCATGGCGAGTGGACTCGAGTCTCATACCATTGATTCCCAAATTTGATTCGCAGACCACCGATGGGTTCACTTCGCAGACACTTCTGGACCTATGTTCTGGAGATTTCTCAGAATCCGTGGATCACAAGAATGAGGACGAGAAAAGTCAAAGCACTCAACAGTCAGTTGATGGCGACGATGAGAACAAAGAGGAGGTCTTAAGCGACGCCAAGAAAGTTAGAAAAGTATTTAATATCCAAAGCGATGGCGAGTCGGACGACGAGGAAGTGGTAAAAGTGACAAAAGTGTCGAAACCGGACCTCAAAAGCGAGATATCGCTGAAGAGTTTTAACGAATCAGACGGCGAGGAGCTGGTGATGACTGACGCGGAAGTGTCTGATGAGGAGGAGGCCGACGACGACCAACAGAACGAAGACAATGACAACGACTCGGAGACCGCAGAGGCAGAGGAAAGGGATGTCCGGAAGATTGGGCGCAGTTTTTTCGACGACGAGGCGGAGCT
>CAJPVJ010001861.1:0-14781 GCA_905397405.1 Oppiella nova
CAGATATCCTGTGCACTCGGTTTGAGACGTCTATCAATATAATCAGTGCTAAAGTCTATAAAAAAGTGTCTAACATTACAAATACAGTCAAGTCATATGAGGGTTCAATCTAATATCTAATTATATTCATTTAATTATATTTAATAAATAAATCTCGCGCAGCCAATAGTATTAATACACTGGTGTTATGAACTGGACAGGATAGTATTTGAATTCATATGGGATAATCAGTCAATCAAAATGTTTATTTTTAATAAGAAAAAATACACAGAGAAAACCTTAAATAGCATGCATATTAATTTTATTATAGCACAAAATAATTTATCTTAAAATTAATATTAAATATTTTACAAATATTTATTTGATAAATTATAAATATCAGCATAAAATCATCCAATATTGACCCTGCGCACACCTTAATTGCAATCATTATTTATCTGAATTATACGATTATTCTGTTTCTTACGGTACACCTAATGTCAATACCTAATGGCATTACAGTCATATCAAATTAGTCTCTCATTTTGACAATTCTATAAATACTGTGTATAATATCAGTCAGTCTTGTAAAGTGACAGTAAAAGAGATTCATTGAAAGTTTTGTTACATCTATATATTCAATACTGTGCTGTACTGTAGTTCTGTATCGATATATTCATTTTATACAGTATAGACTCAAACGTGTAAATTGTAAACACTTATCAACTAATGAAGATATGTTTGAGAAATTAATGATATATTCCAAGGCTGTGATCAGAATATATTATAATTCTCGGATGAAAAATTAAATCATTGCTTAAGAACCGTTTTTTGGAGAAAAAGTTTTGCAACAAAAAAACTTATGTCAAAATCACTTTAGTTTATTTGTAATGTTTTGTCTGTCTGAAACCATCAAATTATCAATTTATAATGACAATCTTTGCCATCAATTGATTGAATATGTAATGAATATCTTAATAACTCATCGAATATAATAAAACACAAATTTTAATATTTTAATATTTAATTTTAAATACTCACTTAAACTCATTATAAATATATTAACTTTTAATATGGAAATGAGTTTTAGTCCAAGTGTTACAATCTGTGAGCCGAGTGCACACAAAAGCGGCTCAAATGGTGTGCCCAACGGCACAATCCGCCACCGCATGAGACGAGTGAACAGTATAACCGTCGCCAACGCCTATCGGGAACAGAAGATTCAAAGGGATCTCCAACCTGACAGACCGTATGATCAGTATATTTATTAGTTATATGAAGCAATATAATATAAATAATACTTTTGTAAAATCTTTATTAAATAGTAATAGCATCCGCATCTTGCGACTACTCAAATATACTGTACACCACATCATAATTACTTTTGCTTATATTATAATCTGCATATAATTTGTACCTACATATTATGTGGATTAGTTATTACTAAAGGGTTAAAACTTATTTATAAAAAATATATGCAAACTATGCTATCACGTATTTAATAAAGATTTTACAAAAATATTATTCATATTATATATTGTCTCACATACAGTATTTATAGTATATATTTAATAATCATATTAAGACATTTATTTTATAATAAGTTAGAGTAGTAAATAAGCTAATAGTGTATTGATAAAGTATTCATTATTCAATAATTTTATAATTAAATCATATACATGCTAATTTTTTTTATTAAATAAGTATTAATTATTTTATTCTTCAAATAGGTTACATTTCTGTCGAGATTCATTATTCAGTTCATCAAGCAATTTTCAAAACTACAGGGGATTTCTGAATTTAGCACTAATTATGCTGGTAATTCATTATTGCAATTAACTTTACAAAGCTTAAAAATCCTATTTTTATTTAGAATATATTTTTATTAAAAACTAACATTCATTTCTGTAGCACTAAAATGTATGCAGGCAAAATATAAAATCTTATAAGCATTCAAACAATTTTACTACATATTTGTACTCAATATTTAAGAAAAATTATGTCATGAATACCGGGTGAGGCATAAAACGATAGCACTATCGATTCAATACGTTATAAGTTATATAAGTAACAAATAAAAGGTCTTTGAAAATATATTTTGAAACATACTGTAATTGATTGTTTTTTATATGAAAAATTTACCCAAATTTTTTTAATAATATTATTATGTTTATTGGATTTTCTGATTTACATTATTACTAATGTTTCAAAACATAATTTTCAAAGTAAAACATAATGTTATACAGTAAACCTTTGTTCCGATATTTAAATAGTACTTGCTTACAGAATGACAATATGAATGAAATCTACTTAATACAGTATACGGTACTGTAGTATATTTGTAAAATAAAATCTGTATGAATTATATGAAAGAAATCACTAAACTCTGCTTTCATATTAGTGTTACAATGGTATACAATATTACACAATCATATGAAAGTAAAGTAGAGATGCATCTTTAGTATAATCCATAGATATATTAAATTGACTAAACTGTAGTTAAAAAGAAAAAACAAATTTGACAAATATTTTGATTTGAGTTTTAAAATAATTCATATAACGTGTAACATACAAAGTACAATACCTACTACTGTTGTTCATTCACGTAGCACTCAGACTGTTTTTATGATAATCTTAATTGACCTTCAAGTTTTTCATTTAAAAAATGTTATTTTCATGAATATTACAAAATATAACCAAATTTTCAAAAACAAAGTNATTTTATATGAATTGCATAAATAATAATCAAACATTTTTGAGACATCAAAAGATTCTTTTGTAAAATATATAAAATAGATTTTTTGTACAAAAGATGTTATAACAGCACATTTAGGTTTGCAAATTGTTTGTTTAATATTGACACCACATAAATGTGTATTACGATATAAACTTTTTAATAAATAGTTTTTAAAATAAACATATAAAATAATATACTTTTTTAGAGAATTATATTTAGTTATAAGTTTTATAAACATGTTCATATTATATACTGTAACTGTTTAAGATTCGATGACAGATTAATTGATTTTATAGATTATATTTATACAGTATTTGTTTCAATTCTATGATAAAATTACGAAATAGAATATTTTTATTTTCATAATAGTATCCAAGGTAATTTTATGTAAAATTACAGAAAATGATGCATTTTGAGATAACATAGATATTGACCCGATTTTTAAATTTATCTATTTATACAAAATCTTGTTAAGGACTGTTAAATAAGATTTGATGACTTATATAGTGTATAAATATTAGAAATTGTTGTTGATATTTAAACTCTGTATTTTAGATACTAATGTTATTAAACTATTTTATTTATAATACACATAATGGTTATACAAATATTTTAATTCATAAAATTCACAGACATATAATAAAAGTCATTTAACAGTTTTTAAATAATTTATAAATTAATAAATCTTACTTTTTCTCTATCTTTGTCTGACTAAATAAATGAAAGTATAATTGATTTATATTTCATATCCTGTATGAGAACTTATAAAATAATAATTAAAATAACCCATATTATCATTGTCATCTATTTTTTAGTTGATTGTGAGCAAAAATCTAATTCATGGACTAAATAACATTATTTGTGTTCACTATAAGGGGTTTATATTGTAGTTACTAACTTTATTAGACAACTTTTACTAACCTACATAGGTTTGTGTTTCGTAGTGTTTATATTTGAATAGCCCGGAGCCTTGACTAGTTTTGTGGTAATGTGTTCACCGAATAAGTTAGTTGTCTATTCCATTCCCCATAACCCAGACTACCTGCGCTCTAAAGACCTGTCACTAAACAACTTTCAAAATTCATTTGTGAGAGAAATGTGTTGAAAATATGAGTTACTTTTCATTTGTATATGTTATTAAAATAAAAAATTTCATTATGTGTATTAAAAGTTTTAGAAACAATTTGTTATGTTAATTGTCAAAAATATTTTGATTGAATTACACCAAAAATATCTATATATTTATTCATTAAATATTTAATGAAAAACTATAATACCTTTCAAAATATAAATATGGATTCAAATCAAAAGTATGTCAATAATCAATTTGTCTCATTAATAGTAAACTTTTTAGAAGTATATTTTAAATAGAACTTGATCATTATCAAGATACAAGTATTAATTATATAAAAACTTATCTATATAAGAAATATAATGTCATACTTTATAATATAATTTGAGATATTTTTTATTTTGTATGAAACACTGTAGTTGTGTCTCATGTGATGAGTGTATAGATTCATCACTCAATATATTGATGACAATCTTCGAGACCAATGATTTCGATGCAGTGATGGCAGAGACGCAACCCTTTGTCATAAACAGTGTCTTTCACAGCGGATTACATACAATGATATCAATGCTCAAAGCAGGACTTACTTTGGATCAGGTATTCATCAACCATATTATAATTTGCTTATTATTTTTCACATTAAATGTATCCATAAATGGAATCATAATATGAGACATAAACTTATAAGTTTATTACAAAAATTATAAAACAATATAAAAGGTTTCAAGACTCTAATCTTATAAATTTGTGTCTCGTTTTGTGGACCCAGAATCTGGATTCCAGATACAGTGTTATGATAGAGAATTTTTGAACAAAGCAAAAAGTTCATTAAAATGTTTAGATTTCTGTTTACAGAGACACAGTGATACTATGTATCATATTTGTGTTTTAATTGAATTGTATTGTTTAAATAATGTGTAATGAATATTTAGACGGACTTAAAAGCAGCAAGTGAAAATCAGAGACAAACTTTGGATTTATGTAATCGCAAGAGACGTAAAAAGATATTTTCCAATCTGACGGCTAAGTTCAGTAAAATGTCGTGCGATAAGTACACGGATGTGGAACTACACGCTGAGCTCACCTACGCTATGATCATTGGTTGCGGGGCAGCACTGGAACTGCTTCAGTGCCATAATCTCAAAAAGTTGGCCAAAATTATTTATAATATCAACACTTGTATGAACTCATTCAGGTGAGACATATTGACAATTATACGGTACAGTATAACTTAACGCATTATTACCATATAATATTATAACAGTAAATTAATTTATATAATATAATATATACTGTATTATAACTTATTGTAGTAATTATTGAAATCATGTTTCTTTAATAATGAGTAATTATTATTTACAACACAATATCTGAACTGCAAATGCAAAATACCTTTTTTCTTAATACAGTATTTTATTAAAATTATGTCTACAGAACAAAATTCAAAAGTGTTATTAAATTAAATACTGTACACATGAACGTATTATATAAAAACTTAACCAAACTTTTAAGCTATGATATTTGTAAAACAAACAATAGTTTTAAAAAAGAAAATTTAAAATATTAACTTATAGTGTAATTTGTAAGAAAATAATGTTTAAGTTTAATAATTAAAAGTTTACTAATGAATTTCAATACAGATTATGCCGAACCATATGTGAGAAGCGGACCAAATGGTTGAGCCCTAAGTCTAAGAGACAGTTTGAGGCGGGCGTTGGTCTGGAGCGAGGGTTTCGTCACCTAATCGTCAGTTATATTCCGCCAAAAGCACTGAAAATAATCAATTTCTTGGGCTATCGGGGCGTAAGGGAGACGGCGTTTGTAGAGCTAAACCGGACTGCATTTGAGTGCAATTGTGTGTACAGTATAATCGCTGAATTAGTGATCATTATTTACTGGCTTTACGTATCAATTTCTTGGGCTATCGGGGCGTAAGGGAGACGGCGTTTGTAGAGCTAAACCGGACTGCATTTGAGTGCAATTGTGTGTACAGTATAATCGCTGAATTAGTGATCATTATTTACTGGCTTTACGTCGAAACGCACACTAGTTTTGGGCCTAAAAATACACAATTTTTGCGCCAATTAGTCGATAATAAACTGAAATCATTTCCTAACGTAAGCGTTGATAACGAATTGTGTCATAAATACAAATTGACTTTTAATATTGGATACTATTGTATGGAATGACAGAGCATTTTGTACAGAGTAGCCAACGCTAAGTTGGTTGAGTTGTCGGGCGATATACAGCTGGCCATCAATGAGTACGAGAAGATCATTGAGGATTACGACCAAATGTATCACAGGTTGGCTCACTTTGAACTCATGTTTTGTCACGCAGTCCGGTGTGAGTGGTATCACTCCGTCCGATACGCCGAACTACTCAACAAACACACCGTCCACTCGCCCGCTATCACCACATACTTGGAGGCAATCTTTCGTTACACCAAAGCCATGGATAATAAGGATCGGGAGCTTAGGACAGAGGCCTCCCGTTTGTTGGCGTAAATGCTTTTTATATACAGTATTTTTACTATACAGTAGTCTTACATTTTATTATTCATATACAGTAAATCACTAAACAGTTTCACATTAATCCATATTTAGTACCTTTTGAACTAATTATTGTTAATTTGTTATAAGTTTATTTACAAAATTCAATTGAAATATGTTGAAATTCAAATTCGGTATATGAATAGTATTATTATAATGACTGTGATTTTAAATTAATATTGTGTAATTTACGGGCAGGACTGTACCGAAACTTCGGGTGAGATATTTAGGCAAAACTATAACCTTCGAGAAAGCGGTCGTTGTATTATCGCAAAGATATTTTCAAAACAAAGACTATATGTTACTGCCGGCTCTAGTAAGACATAACCATTATTATGATTTAATTAATAAACAAATCATTAAAATTGATGTTATTTTAAACTACAGGAAATTCTTTATCATCTCAACTATACATTCCTATTGATTGGCAATCAAACACTTCTTAATAAATGGATGTCAAGAGTGGACAAAGAGATTGAAGCCCACAGTAAGATGTTTGGTATGCATTGTGTTTTGTTATTTTCAATATTTTCCGCTTAATGATTGAGACTACTGTACTGTATATTTATTTGCTCAATGTTATTAAATTGAAAACACCAGTTATAACGAGAAGTGGTGACAACTATTTGACGGCACTCTTCTATAAAGGAGTTATTTATAAACTAATGGGACGTGTCATTGAAGCGCAACAGTATTTTAAAGCTGTTATTAATCAGTAATTACTTTTGCATTTTATTTACCATATATACGGTATTAATCAAATATATGCCTCATTAATTTGTACTCATTTTTATTTTAAGACAAAATTGTATTGAGAAATTCAAGAATGGTTTAGTACCACAAACCTTACTAGAGTTGGCATTAATTGAAATGCAGTTGAATAACACACAAAAATGTAGAGAATTATTGGACAGAATATTGAAAGAATATTCTGGATATACCATTGAGAACCTGATTCATATTAAAGTTTATGCGGCGCTCAGGGAGTTGGGCTTCAATACGGATAAAGAGTCGGACACTTTAAGTAAGTGATAATTATTATAAAATATGTTACCAGTATATCGATATGTAAATATTTATATAGAGTACTTCATAAACATGTCAGTATTTTACGCAAATAATTGTTTGTATTGAATGGTCTTTGCAGGTAATGAATATGGTGAAAATACATCAAATATAGAAAATACAAATATGACAACTGAATTTAACAACTGAATATAACATATTATGTAATTGTAGAAGATATAGTTATTATACTTATACGGTACTATTTTTGTATTAACAATAACATTAAATAAATCCTGCTATTCATTATAAAATTCATATTTTTGTTTATAAAATTACTAGGTATTATCAATCATAAAATTCTGTTTGTTTATTTAATTTTTTATCAATAATTATATTTTGAAAACAACTTTTGAAACAAATAGATTGTAGATTATCTAATGTTATGAGCTTTTATGCTATTTCTCATAAAATAACAACAAATCATATGCTCGGGAAACAAACAAAAATATATTACTATTAAAATTAAATAGTGACACCTGGTACACTGGTTCTGTCAAAATGATGTTTATTTGTGAAATTTAGTTAATTCTGAAACTCTTCTTGCATATTCTTCGGCTATAAATAAATAAATAAATTATTATAAGTATAATGAATTATGATAATCCAAATAATACTTATTATATATTTTGACGAACACTTATCATGGGACTGGTCAGAGTTTAGTTGTAGTTCCCCGAGGGCTGAGATCACCCTAATTCTCATCAAATTATCGCTGAGATATCCGCCAAAATGTTTTAGAGTTTTATTCAAATATCTTTTTGCCTCCAATTTGTTATCCAAAAGTTTGTGAATTAACGCCAATTCCATAAGTGTTTGAGATTTTAAGCGACTTTTCGTTTTATTCTTATCGATTCTTTGATGTATAAAATATGGTCAAAAATTTATTAAATATCACTAAATGTAATGAATGTTTAATATGAATATAATGTACGGACTCATCGAGAATCGTATTAAAGCAGTGCTGGGCTTCAATGAATCGATTCATGTGTTTGAGTAGAACTCCTTTATAGAAAAGTGAATCCAAATAATAGCCCATATTATGCACATTCTCTGCAAATCATAAATCAATCATTAATTTATAAGTTTATTATATTTTTATATTTATTGAATGCAAACACAACTTAAATCTTTGAGATAGATCTTCATCTCCTCCTCTACTATAACGATATGTCTGTCCAGTAAAACATTGTTATCTTCAATTAAATACAACAGGTTTGCCTTATATAACATATTCTGTTTGTTTTTGTTATTGAATAAATATTAACAATTAGTGAGCAACTTTTATAAGCTTATATTGTCTAAGATTTACCATAATTGGTAGAAATAAAAAATTATGATTGGCTGCAAATTGTCTCGCATTGTCTATGCATTCAGTTTCTATGGATCCTATTTTGGGGATCACATGCCTGTCCATCATCTTTAAAGATCTGATTAAAAATAACAAAATAGATAATAAAATTTATATGAATATAAATTTAAGTATAAACCATAACCTACTCCATCAATAGTGTTGACTCTATTTTCAATTTCTCATCCCTAGTCTTGTATGCCTTGAAATATGTAAAAATGGCTTCAAAATATGTACTAATAATAGATGACTTGTTGGTTTGAGATGAAAGTAATCGGGCATAATTTATACATCCATCCCAATTACAATGTAAGGCATTAGTCCACATGAGTTCCCAACAAAATATATGATTAAACAATTGGTTTTGTGTTGACAACAGTTTTTCAAATTCATTGATTGAAGTCTCGGTTTCGCCACTGATTTGAGTGAGTTTTGCCCGAAATGTGTCGTATATAATGGACTGAGAGATAGTATCAATATTTGAGTATATAATGTGTCAATGTATTGTTTATCACACTTACATTTGGATTAGTATTTAAACGTTTATTGAGAATCATATCACAAATATTTAGATGATTTCTTTGGCCACAGTTGCCAATGGGGTCCACAAATAGGTGGTGGACGAGGAGCACAATCTCCGAAAGACGACTGTAGAGGCCGTAGTGTTTGATAGCATTTCTCGACAGTTCGTTCATTGCAATACTAGTGACGCCTTTATAACCGACAAATTTGAGCACATTTTGTAGATTTTTTGATGAGTGACTAATTAGGAGGTGCCGTACGCCTCGGTGTAGTCGGAGTCCGGCTTCGAAATTATCTCGCGATACCTCACTTTCCCAAACACTTCTGGATCGCAGAATTTGTCGACACTTTCTGTAGTTTAATTAAATTACCGTAAATGTTAAATTTATAGTCAATATTGTACTTTATTAACAATATTTTTGGTTCAATTAAGTTAAAAAAGTTACTTTACTTATAATGACTTACTTATAGGCCTTATTCGCTAAACGCAATTGATTTGTGATTTGTATTAACTGCAAAAACGACCGATTCTTAAGCAAACTTAGCAAACAGTAGTAAGCCTTGCATATAGAATAGTGAAGTTGCGAATGGATTTCCACTACAAATATTATATCATAATATCATAATATCATGGTCAATTATTGATTTTAATAAGTTGCATAAATAATACAGTATAAGAAGTTTAGTCGACTTACATTCATTATATTGTTCATAATTTGATAGTTTTATCAATTTTAAAAGTTTATTAATGAAACCTTTTCTTCTGATTGAATCACACAATTGCATTGTTTTTATCGATGAATCCAATGCTTTATTTACATCAGACTTCCGGTTATAATTTAAGTTAAAAATTAATTTTATAGTCATTTATCTGTTGATTTATCTAATTATTTAGATTTATTTTATAGAAATTATTATCTAGTTTAAATAATTAGTTTATATTAATTAGAAAAGCATTGATGGATTGAGTAGAATTGTAATAATTAAAATGAATTGTTAATCAGTAGTGCTAGATTTATTTTGATGGACAGGTATTGGTTTACCTGATTGAGAGTTAGTATGCATTTAACGACAAGTAATTGAGTTCGTAATGATTGGCAAACGATATCATAGTTGTGATGCACTTCGCACTCATCAATAGCTGCATCCAAATCATTGTTATCACAGTATTGTATGAATATATTGTACGACACTTTCAATGAATCCTTTATTGAAACACCGTTTCTGTCAATATTTATGAATCATATTTAATGAGCAATTTTAAACTATTACACCATACATTATATTTTTATAATACAATATTTTATTTATTTTTATATTAATACATTTAATTGAATACTGTACTATCCTCTAAAAGAATTACCATAGAAAATGTGAAGTTATAAAGATTTTATTTAAATGCTTACCGATTAATGTGTGAACTCATGGCTGACCCGGTTATTGACGTTTGTAATCAATTATATGATGTTAAACAATAATATGATGTTTTACATATCAATAACATATTGTGAGAACATTACAACTCTTTCTATTACTTTAATCTATAATATTATGCATTAAATTCTCTAACAAAATATTAAAAGTTTACAAAATGTTTATATTCTTAACCTTCAAATACGTAAAGCATATAAAAACAAGTTTAATATTCACCACAGGTCTCTCTCTCTCTCTCTCTCTCTCTCGAAATAAGTTTTTTAAGAAATTGTAAGTTTTTCATCTTATAATTCTCGACTATTACGACATTGAAATCAAATGAATTAATTTCAAATCATTTTTAGGGATGAAATTAAATAAATTAAACTGAATGAATGATCAAGGTTACTCTGTTGCAGAGTATTATATTTTTAATTACTCTGTTTAAATTCGATAAATTATTAAATCATAATTGGCTATACCTATTATTAATATAAAATGCGGGAAATACTGTTTTACAAGTATTTGTTATAAACCAGTAATAATTGAAATGAATTGTTAAATGTTTACTCACTGAGAGGGAGTGAGTGAGCAAATTGTGATGAATTTATAATTCCTAAGTCTTGTGACAATTTATTTATTATTCCGTTTTATGTTGAGTTTCAAATTGATTTTATTAATAATAATGTTGTATACAGACTATTGATACATGATTATAAATTAAACTAAAATACCTCAACTATATTAAATTTAATTTTTTCCCCTTTTTTAAAAATATTTTATATTTAAACTAAATTGCCATTTTTAAAATTTCTGTACAACTACATTGTAATTTATTTTATATTCAATATTAATAATTATTTGTTAGTATACATTATAATGTATTTACAATATACACTATTTAAATTCAATTTAATATAATAAAAATATTTAACAAAAAATACAACCAAAAAATAATATCTGTTTGAAATTATAAATATTTTTTTACAATCATGGGAAAAATAACAATTATGTTTTATTTAAAATATAAATATATAATTTTATATTTAGTTTATTTCAAAATAACGCATAGATCTTGTTAGTAAACACTGTTAATACAAATTAAAGCATCAATACATCAATGAGTACAATAAGGATATTTTAAATGATAATTGAATAGTGTAAGTTTTAAATTACTATTTACTCTGCCATTGAAAATAGATCTTGTTAGTAAACACTGTTAATACAAATTAAAGCATCAATACATCAATGAGTACAATAAGGATATTTTAAATGATAATTGAATAGTGTAAGTTTTAAATTACTATTTACTCTGCCATTGAAATGAATATCAAAAATAATAGGGTGTTATCTAAAAGTAATCAGAGTAGAATTTATAGGTGCAATAAGTCATTGTGACTAAGAGGGGCACCACATTTAACATGAAGCCAAAGTGCCTGTACTTGGGATACCCCAACCAGTAGGTGAGTCGTCCTAATATGAACATCTGGCTGAGGGCTGGTATGTATTTGACGGTGTGTTCGCTGTTCAAGTGCTGGACCAGTATTAGCTGAGAGACCATCGAAAGGACGAACTGCTCGAACGAGTTGTTCAACACATTCCTCGGCTTCTCGAGCAGGTGTTCGGCGCCGGCCGTCGGATCCATAGCCGGACTCCTCACCCGAACCCATATGACGGCAATTATGCAACGTATGATCCATAAAAGGCCTGTCGTCTGATACTTGAATACGTATCCAATGCGGGACTGGACGTCAGTTAAGTCATTGACTCCAACGTTAACTATTTTGCTGAAATCGATGACATCAGTCAACACCAGTAATATGAGAGCGCCGGCAGTCAACTGACCCAATATGAGAGGAGGATTCGTACTCTTCTTAAACCTCTTCGCCTGTTCCTCTTCTTCGGCAGTGAATGTCTTCTTTGGCATCTCCTCTGCACTCTGATTCTGCTGGGCGTCCGTCACCCGCACTCCTGTCATCATTTCGCTCACCAAACGATTGCCAACACAACTGTTCACTCAATATGGGTGTCCACAAAAGGACACGAGGACAGGTAGTTTGTGGTCACAAATAGTATTTATAGTTCAATTAAAATCCACGATATTATAAATACATATAAATAGTTGAGGATAATCTTGAAAATAAACTTTTGAAATGAAAGTTATAAATATTGATAGTTAGTTGAGATGAGAGTAGATTGCATTGAATGAAATGTTTAACTATACACATAGAGATATGTAGAGAGAAATGCCAATTTGATTTCACTAATAATGTAATATTGTTTGCTTTTCTCAAGAATTATTACACAGAATATTCTATATTAACGATGCATATGTGCACCAATGGTTGCAATACACGCTTTCAAGTCATTTACAATAAAATTTCATATATTTCATACAATTATTTCATATAATTTTTATAAATATTGTGTATGTATTCACTATTACAATAGTGTATTACTGTTTAATTATGCAATTAATAGTTAATAAGAAATATTATTTATTTAGTATAAAGACAATAAAAAAACCAAAATAATGCAAACATTTATCGCGACTTAACTTTATTTCATTTTAAGCCCGCATTCATTGCTTTATTCATTGGTTTTATAGTTTCGTTCATTAATTTATTTGTTGAATATTTTATACAATATTTATTTTGTTGTTTTGCATTACAAAGACTTCGCGACACAATAACTGTAAACTGATCAATACTTAATGTAATATTTTTAAATATTGTAGAATTTAGTTTTATCCAAGGTCTTTGTGAGACTGATACCTTTTTGGCCGTTAGAAATTGTTGCCAACAATTAAATCAATTATACAAATTTGGCTTAATTATATAATTGCCTGGTTAGGATATGGGTTACAATTGTTTAGTATTGTTTGGTTAAGTTATCGGATACAATCATTTGTAATACAATATCGGTGCTTTAAAAATATTTTGCTGGTGTTGTGAAAATGGCGTACACTGGCTATTCATAACATTTAACCAAGTACCAAATTCATTTTATTTAATCTTATATAGTTTACGTTTACGGATATTCATCCGATTTTTTCTATTCACCCATAAATTTGTCAACATTTATAACATTATCTATTAATAATAGAAATAAATATCTTATTTGAATTACATTGTTAGTTGCACTTGATAAAATGTGTTTATAATTAAAATTTCAAATTATGTGTAATCAAGCATAATCTGAATGTATTGTATTACACCTAACGGACAGTTTGTCTGATCTATAATTAATAGATTGACTGTAAAACTGATAATAGATTTGATCATAAAAATGTTATTACAAATTGTATGTATAGTATGTATAGTTTCATTACAAGTATTGCTGACCACTAGTGATGAGTCCGGGTCTCAATACCCTCCGTACGACTGCAACGAGAAATTTCTTGACTATCACTACCGGATCAAGAAGTGCTCCATTCATAGGTCAACCCAAAGATGTCAAACTAATGCCCACCTGTTGTATGCTGTATGAGTTGGCGTGCATTAAGAATATCCTGGTCAGTTTATTAAACAACAAACTATAATCAATTACTTAGGCTTTTATGCGATGTCTTCGCATATATCCAACAGATCCGCAAATTATGCCAACTGTCCGTCAATTTTGATGATCACATCAAAGCCATGTATGTCGACGCGGACTCCCAGTGTAGGGCCATCAATAGGACAATGACTATATTGGAGGCCAAATGGCAGTGTCTTAGGGCACAGACGGCACCTATAGATGACGAGGAGTGTGCGAAACAACTGTCTGTATTGACATGAATTATGGCACAACACAACAGACCGCAGAGGACAACGTGACTGCACCTACACCACAGACTGATGGACACAATGACCCTACACCTGGTGTTAACACTACTAATGTATGGAGTAATATGACTATAAGCGGCGCCGACACTACAACCCAATGGACGGGTAGCCCGCAAGCAGTCCAGTCGGACACCGGTCCCACTGAACTGACAGGAAACCCATCGTTATTAATAATAATTGTGTCAATCATTGGTCTGGTTTTAGTGCTAACACTTGTGGGCACTCTAGCAGTGGTTTTGATGAGCAAATTGTTTTGTGTTTTT
>CAJPVJ010001862.1:0-14779 GCA_905397405.1 Oppiella nova
AGAAAACATATATTTTAAACAAAAAACATATTATTCTTAAAACACATTTGTAATCATTTTGTTATTTATTTTTGTACTCAAACACAAACACCTCAATCATATGCACGGGATTTGTGTTGAGAAGTATGAAACAAAATAATTCCTTCATTTGATAGACACATGAGTTATACATATATTTGTTGCCCAGAAATGCTCGACTTTTCTCTTATAAATTGTATACAATTTTTATGAAACACTTTTGTCCTTCACTTCAATACACTTCATAAGAATTAAAATAACTTTTCTCTGACGACAGGCCGGCATTCAATCAATTGGTTTTGACATTACAATACAAATATAGTATACTGTACTTGAAATCATATAAATTTGACTAACAAGTAAAGCATATTATATTTTAATAAGAAATATACCACATATAATATATTTTATTATAAATTTAAGCATAAAATAACAATAAAATTTTATTAATATATAAAAATACTTTTCATTTCAATCCCCAATCGTTTAAAGCATTTTTGTTGGTAGCACTACTGTATTAATAGTTAATAATAATGGGAACGGTAGGGTGTGATTAGTACACCATTTGGTGCATTAATAGCTGCCCTCATATTGCTATACATTCGGGCGTTTCATTGATACATTAGATCTGTATTTCTCTTTTCACTGAATTTGTCTGAAAACATCTCCGAAATATAGTAAAAGTAGTCGTAAAACAATAATAAAAGGATTGAAAATATGAGTTCCACCTCTTTGTGGCAAACTTTAAAAGTTTGCCACAAAGAGGTGGAACTCATATTTTCAATCCTTTTATTATTGTTTTACGACTACTTTTACTATATTTCGGAGATGTTTTCAGACAAATTCAGTGAAAAGAGAAATACAGATCTAATGTTTCAATGAAACGCCCGAATGTATAGCAATATGAGGGCAGCTATTAATGCACCAAATGGTGTACTAATCACACCCTACCGTTCCCATTATTATTAACTATTAATACAGTAGTGCTACCCACAAAAATGCTTTAAACGATTGGGGATTGAAATGAAAAGTATTTTTTATATATTAATAAAATTTTATTGTTATTTTATGCTTAAAATAATCAAATATATTATATGTGGTATATTTCTTATTAAAATATAATATGCTTTACTTGTTAGTAAAATTTATATCATTTCAAGTACAGTATACTATATTTGTATTGTAATGTCAAAACCAATTGATTCAATGTTGGCCTGTCGTCATAGAAAAGTTATTTTAATTCCCAATTCTTATGAAGTGTATTGAAGTGAAGGACAAAAGTGTTTCATAAAAATTGTATACAATTTATAAGAGAAAAGTCGAGCATTTCTGGGCAACAAATATATTTAAAACTCATGTGTCTATCAAATGAAGGAATTATTTTGTTTTATACTTCTCAACACAAATCCCGTGCATATGATTGAGGTGTTTGTGTTTGAGTACAAAAATAAATAACAAAATGATTACAAATGTGTTTTAAGAATAATATGTTTTTTGTTTAAAATATATGTTTTCTGTTAAGAGAAAAATATTGACATTTAAGACGTTTTCGACGAAAAAATTAAACGAAAAAAATTTTCTTATTTGAGATTTGCTTACATTTTTTGCGAAGGATTTAAAAATTCTTGTTTACTATTTAAAAAAAGTAAATTTTCCTTTAAAACGAAAATACTATTTCATAATAAGATAAAAGGCAACGAGAATAACGTTTTTGTGTATTTAATATTTTGTTTCACAAATATTTCACTTAAATTTGGATTGAATTCAAACAAACTTTTTATATATTTTTAGTTTTGCTATTATTTCAGATATCTATTTATTTATAGCAATTTGGCAATAAATATATATAAAAATGCAATTTATATAAAAACCAATTTATTTATAATTAAATATATTTTGTAGATCTTTTATCATAATTAAATGTATAACATTTTGTAAAAATAAACTTTTTATTTTCACTACTTTAATAATTAAAATTTAATATCATTTAATTATAATTATAAAAATTAAATGCGATACAAAAGTGTGTAATGCATTCATTTAATATTAAATTTATTGAGGCGAAAAAATTCATTTATAATTAAAAATCACCAAAAATGATATAAAAACCCAAAACAACGGGCAATGAGAATGCGATCTGTTTGGGATGCCATACAAACAACTGATAATAAAATGGATTGAATCGTGAATTTAACTTAAATTTCTTTAAGTTTAACTTCAATTTAAGGCCAATGTATACGCGAATGGAATATAAAATGTATATAAAAAATATCTTATATTTAATTCTATAGACTTTAAGCGCCCTTTTGTACAAATAAGTATCCAGTCGTGAGTCGTGTCCACTATTTATAAGAAGTCCGTTAAAACACTATTTCTTACTCGAAAAACTCGCAAAACAAATATATTACGAGTTTATTTTGTGTCCAGTTAAATAGTTGATTTTAAAGTTAGCTCATCTCGTATTTTATAACTAAAAATACAGAATTAAAATGATATCTCTTAATCACATCATTTAAAATCATTAAAAATGCAACATCTCTTGGACCCCAGCGTCCGACATATTATTTGATGATTGCATTAACACTTATTTAATTATTATAATTTTATAGCTATTTATCAATTAAACTCATATTTTTGTGTATGTTGGAAAACGTATATGTTTACCGTATTTATAATCAAAGTTTAAGCTATTTCCCAAAATACTAAAAATTATCACATTTTGTAGATTTGAGTCAAACGTATTTCCATAAAGAAGTCATTGCACATGAAATATAACTTCAATTTTTAAGAGGATTTTAAAAAACATTAATTCAATAGAAACACTTCAAGATCTCCAAATTAATTGCTTATTGAATGATAGCATAAGTACTTTCTTTATTAATTCAAAAGCATCGCATGTTTGACATTAAACTCAAAAACATTTCAATAATTATATATTCACTTAAGAGTATTCAGTACTTTAAAGTTTAAACTAAACATTAATATGCAAACCAAATATTTCTAACATTTCACAAGAATTTATGAATAAAACTAAACTGGGGAATTTTATTTAACTTATGTTTTTCACATTCACTGCGAAATCATTCATCACGTTATGTCCACTAATTGCTACAATTTAATGACTTTAATTAGTGTTGAATTATAATATGAATCAAAATTCATTGTTTTTTGCGGAAATCGTTCTACACTTGGCTATTGTTTGCAAATGTATTTGTTTCACAAAAATAACCATTAAATGCATTCAAAGACTGTTTGAACGAGAAATTCCGAAAATTCTCGAAAACTTGAATTAATTGTTGAAATGCTTTTTATTTATGAACTTCTCGTGTATACCGTTATGAGAGTGGAATTCAAATGCGATTCTCTAGCTTTTAGACCATAATATTTGCTAATAATTTATAGTTATATTCTGGATATTCTGTGTCTCACAACACAGCAAATCATAAATAATTTTGTGTGTTATTAGAATTAATAGACTTTGATCTGAAAAAATCTTTATTAAAATCTCATTGCGAGCCAAAAGAATAAATGAAACACAAAACTGATGTCTCAGTGCATCGCCGCTCAGTATTAATGAAGTCTTCATACAACTGTGGCGGTCAGTCAGCCCTGTGCTCTGCGACTACCAGTGCTGGTGTGTATGGACTCTATGGTGTTGAGGATATATAGAGCGTAGAGTTGGAGTTGTGTTCAAATATCAGTGCATTCACTATGACTTGAATTGAGACCAAATATCTACTGAATAAGAGATACACAGCAGACAAGTGAACAGAACTTACTTTATATTTATTTGCAGCTAAACTACTCTCTCTATTATGTCTCCCAAAGCAAAGAAATCATATATTTCTCCATCGAATGGAAAGAATTTTTTGAGGAAAATAATAAAAACGAAATCTTTCTCACATTTGTCTCTTTCAATATAAGTGAACAGAAAACTATTTCAAACAAATTACAAAAATTAAAAGATAAAAATTTCATTTAAAATTTTTCTTTCAATACACGAAATGTGTTGAGAGAGAGAGAGAGAGAGAGATGAGAGATGAGAGGGTGTTATGTATCGAATGAAGAAAAGTATATTAAAAATGGTATGAAAAGGGAAATTGTGTACAAAATCTGTTGTATATAAGTTATGATTCGTATGAAACAATTTATATGTTATATGTGCGCTCTTATACTAAATAAATACTCTATACATTGCATTACTATGACGTCAATACTACCCCAGAATATATAAACACTTTACGTATCATTTGATAAACAGATAAAGAGTTTAATGCATTGATTTTTGTCTTAATCGTGTGATATATTCTTTAGTAAAGAATTTACTTAAATAAAGTTCACACAACTCTCAATCTGTTTTCAACTATAATATATTTTATTGAAATAATTTATATACCTATTATGCAAGATTTAGTAGATATAACCATGAATTATCATTGAAATGTTAGCATAGATTAGTTGTATAAAATACTTTCAATTTATTCATCTTTTATAGATAAAATATTATTATACTGTATATCCATTGGCTACCAACTCCTCAGATATTTGACATCATTTTGAATAATTATTAATACAAAAATAGCATTTCCTCATTTTTTACTACATTTTTCTTGTTATTAAATTTCAAAAGTACATGAAATAGCAAATTGAAAGTACAGTACTTTTGTAGTTTAACTTATATCTCGTTTTGTCGTTTTTGTGCACATTTTAAAACATTATCTGATTGAAGGCATTAAATGCAATGATTTGATGTTAAACCACAAAATGTAGTTTCCGTTCAAATAAATGTTTCAAAACCAATAAATTTATGTCTCCGTCCTCTTTGTGCCCGACATTCAAAGAACTTGTTATCCATTATCTCCACAATCATTGTTTTATTGGCTTTGATTTAATATTTATTGAAAATTTTACTCACATTATAATACATAACAAATTCAAATAGGATAACCAAAATATATTATCTCAATTCAGATGATACTGAAATATTTATTGTATATTAAGTTTAGTTTTGAATTATTTTTGCTAACAATTAGAGAATTTTATGTTTAGATATAAAGTAAGTTTTATGTAATTATCTTTTTGTATGCTTTACTATATAAATGTGAATAAATATTGTTAAGCAAAACATATAAAGGATTTGTTTTGTATATTTTGACAAAAGAGTGTAATTTCTATTTAATCCCTTCTGTTTACATTTTTATTGAATATATTGGGTATATGTCTGACAATCTCAGCAAATAATATGCAATATTACGACTAATAATATATAAGTTTCATAACATAGAGAAATTATGATAATTTATATATAAATAGAATTTATTTCTATGAATAGTCTGAATATATAATTCAAATAAATTTAAATAATTATATCAAAACCAAAGGCATATCAAAGATGTTTACGCTTTTGTTTTTAATGTCAAAGAATGAGTTCATAACGTATTTCAAGTTTAATGTAAATACATATAAATAAATTGCTTTCTAAAACATAGTGGTCGTGTGTGTATTCAATATTAAATAAAGTCATAAAATGCATTCAAAAATATTTTTAATTTTATATTTAATTTGTGGTCATAAGTTTGGTTTTATATTCAATTTTGGAGACATTATTTTTAATTGTGTGAATGAAAATATATTTTGCAATCATAAAAATAAACTTTCGCCCATTGAATTACTTTATTGTTTTAAATTAATTTCACCAGAACAAATACTTGCAAATAATTTAAGGGTTTGACAAATAGTAATAATTTACGGTTTTGTGTCACAATTTCATTACAAATCATAAATTTATTGTTTTAAGACTTTTCAATGCATTAAAGGATTAACTTATAAAACTAGAAATATATAGTTTTCTACAATTTAACAATAATTTTTCACTAAATAAGACATTTATTGCATTTTATCAAATTAAGTTTTTATAGAAGTTACTTGCTTAAAATTTTAAGAAAAAATTAATTTGTGTTGACTTTTAAAATTTATGTGAGTTTAAAAGTTTTATTTTTTTACATTTAATATTACAGAAAAAGTTAATATTTGTTTGTATAAAAAACAAGAAATTAATTTAAGACAAACAAAGTGTCCATTTATTGATTTTTATTAGCACTCGTTGGCAGACAAAAGCAAACTTTCTTATGATTGTCTTAAAAGTGAGACCTTAACAAAGAAATAGTAGATTTCGCTCCTAATCTCCACTATTTTTGCAATTCCTGGCGTATATGAGTCCCTTCGGGTCATCTCTTGTTTATTATTTTTGTCCAAAAAATAACATTTGTATGGATTGTATAAATGAAAGACTTATATACGACTCACTCCTCACTCCGTCGCCGTCTCTCAACTGATTTGCAGAGCGAGTGAACACCAAATGAGTAGATCTGTAAGGCATTGAGAATCGCATCCATAATGTGTTCAGTTAAACAAAATAATAGTTAAATCCAAACACGTTTCATATTTGCTTAACAAATAAAAGCCGAGAAAAAATGTCTGAAAATCCCAACTCAAGAGTTTATTCATCTCTGCTCTGAGGAAATGGCTTTCATTTATACAATCCATACAAATGTTATTTTTTGGACAAAAATAATAAACAAGAGATGACCCGAAGGGACTCATATACGCCAGGAATTGCAAAAATAGTGGAGANCATACAAATGTTATTTTTTGGACAAAAATAATAAACAAGAGAGAGAGAGAGAGAGAGAGAGAGAGAGACTCAATAATTTAAATGAGATTTTCACACAATAAGCATAAGTATATAAAAATATAATCATAATATTTTTGAAAGTCTTTGTGAGACTTAAGAGAAAAACTTTTATATTAACTTAAATATTAAAAAATACTATATTTGCATACTTTAAGACACTAAAATTTCATAGACCATATTTTGACTGTTTATTTGAAACGTATTTTTATTTTTCTATTTTTAATAATAAAAGTTTCCTAATATTAATGAATGTTATATCAAAAATAAATAATAATTTTTCACTTCATTTTCACTGTTATTATTTTAAGATGTACACCATTTCAATGTATCATTTTGTTTTTTATCTTAACTTTTGAATAATGTTTCTACATTGGACTATATGCATGAATATTGTTTTTCTCGTATAGTATTTAACATAAATTTTCAAATAATAACCTTTTTCATCATTACATTTCCACATATTGTATACACATTTTAAAATAGCAAAATCAATATTCAAATAAAATAGAAAATAGATTTCTTTTTGATATAGTTTTCTCGTTTACACACAAAAGTCTCGGTAATAATAGCGTCACATTGTGTTCAAAAGCAACAAATTCTTGAGGTTTCGCAACGAAAATAACGGAAAAAATAAATAAAAAGCGAGAAAATAAGGATAGAATTAGGATATTATGCTTGAGTTTCGCTTCAGTTTTTTGCCCAACAAATACGAAAGTAATATAATTTTCTTTACTCAACGAATGGCACACAAACTCGTTGTGTATATTTATCGGCGAATTTTGGCCACTATTTTGCAGTTAAGCTCTTATTCTAATCATTTATTATGTTATTTATCTCAACCTTTTTTCCCTGGCTTTTCGTGCGTTGAAATTGAATTGTTTTGCAACAAAGAGTCCTTTCGGGGGTTGCCTTTGATTGCCATTTCTATTGCATTTCACTCGAAATTATCAAAAACTTTGTTAATTAATGATACTTTTCTAGTGTATCATCCATACGGGTCCGGCATTTGTCTTACATTTGTCTCATTTATCGTCGCTTCCCTTTTGTTCACATATATATGTAACTAATGGTTAATCATCACAATAATTCATATATTAATAGTTCGCTTGTTATTTGATAATAATATTGTGTTGTATTTATTTTTATAAATCATTTGTTTGCTTTTGATTTATTGTCTATAATAGTATTGTAAAATGTGTGTTTTAATTCAAATGCAAAGCAAATAGAAACCCCCAGTTAGGTTTAATTGTAACTAATATTATAACAATAATATAATTTTCAATCTTTATAAATATACCGATAATATGATAATAATAATCATATCTAGTTTTAAATTTTCGTTTAAATAATAAAGTATTTATTATTAATAGTTTTAATGAACTGTAATTATCAAAAACTAAATTTAAATTTTGTAATCTTCTACAGATAAAGCAATATTTTTAATAATAAACTAGATTTAGTTATTTGTTTAATTTTTAATATTATATAAGATTATAATATGTTTATAATTTTATTTATATTATCTTTTCAGCACAACTATAATCGGATTCTGTTTGTGAACTCAATTTGAAGTTTGGGGCAAATATTTGAGTTCTTTAGCTATTAATTTAATAAAGAGTATAAAACTCGAAAAGTTTTGAATATATTTAAAATGCAAATCATATCTGAGCTATGGATCAATAAAAATAAAGGGTAAGCATTTTGACAAAATATGATGTTACTAATAATTGAGTTAGCCAGGTTATAAATACATCTGAAATTGCGAAAATACTCTGTATATTAACGATATTTGAAAACTATTTATAATTTATAAGCTATTAATTTAAGTCAAACTAAATGGATTCTTATTTAAGTTACAATTGTATACTTGCTGGATGAGAGAGAGAGAGAGAGAGAGAGAGAGAGAGAGAGAGAGAGAGTCACAAACATAGTCTATAGATCTTACAGTTTAAACATTTCTTGAGAAACACATTATAAGTAATAACTAAGAATTTCTTAATATAAAAATTTTAATAAAAAAATATTTTTACACTTTTATATTATTAAGTCTTGAGTCTTATTTCATTATTAATACCGAAAGGCGTCTGAATGTGAAGTCCAATCAATTGAATCGGATTTTAAAAAATAAGAAATTGAGAGCATGTTTGACACACAACACAATATTTGTCAATTTATTTACAACCGAATTATTGTTTTCGCGAGTAATTTGTCTCAAAACTGTACTCTCAAATGTAATCAATGATTAAGTTATAAAGACAATAAAATTAATGAATTAAAATTCATTGCCAAACCGTTTGACAGGTTTCGAGTGAAACCGTGAGAGTCAGCGAATAAAGTTAATAAAATAAAGACAAAACTCATCGCAAAAAATTTTGTTGTCGTAAAATATAATTTGATCAAATTCAGTCAGAAGTGAAAATTCTTGCGAAAAAATCGTAAACTTCAAAACACATACACAACAAACATTTAACGTAGAGTTTAGAGTGCAGTGTATGTGAGCAGCACTTCATTTATAGTGTGGACATACCCTGTATACCAGTGCCTCCTTATATATACCGTATATCTGTATTCTAGGCCAGAGTTTTGTCGTTAGATATTATGTTAGACTTCCTCATCACTGGTCTGTTTTTATTTGTATGCCTTCACTCGACGACTATATATATATTGAATTTATAGGCTTCTCATCTCTGAATGTCTCTCTTCCGCAATGACGACAATATACTGTAATTTATTCGTTGCCTTTCTTTTTGCCTTTATTCTCAACAAATGTTAGCCAAACTCATAAACTTTAAAAAGATCTGTTGCTTAAGAAGTCGTCAGATATTGTTTTGGATAAAGAAATCTACTTTTAATAACAAATTTTTCGATGAAAACCTGTCATTCATTTCGTTTCAGAACTATAATAAAAAAGCCAATTGTTTGAGATTTACTGAAATTACTTATATACCAGTAAATATAAAATTATGTTTTATTTGTTTGATTTATTATTTCCATTAATAATTAGCAATTAAATTAAAAATTTGTTACATGCCATTAAATAATACTAAATATAAACCTTTAATTATGAATTGCAACTGAAATTAATAAAAGAAAAGCAATATTTTAGTCAAACATTGTGTTGGAGATAATTAAATACAATCCGAGCTTTAATTCCTTGACAAACAAAATTGAGTTTTTGTTGTTTTAATACAAATACTGGTTTGCGTTGTATTTATTATACATTTAAGTATAGAAATACTCTTATTATCGTAGCTGAAGATGAGTACCGGTGCTCTTCAATAGCTGTATTACTGATTCTTTGCTCATTTGATTACAATTCTGTGCAGATCTGAAACACTGGAGCCGCTGGAACTGTAGTGAAGAAGTGTCAGCCCTTATCATTGAATTCGTTTCATTGCTTTGAGACACAAAATATCCGCACAAATGGATGACTCGCTCTTATATGAGAATCCAATTCTTCACAACACATACAATGCCAGTCGACCACTGAAGGACTGGTTGGTGAACAACACCACTCTTTACGGCAAAAGAGTACCTGAACTGCAATATTATGGGGACAGGAGTTGGGAAATGAGTGATTTGACGAACGGTAGTGAATATGTCATCAATATGTTGGCCAACGATAGCAATGCCTACAACTCGACGCTGAGATCCATTCTGGAGGCGACGACAGCCTTCAACGCCAGCACTGAGGAGCCTCTGGAGTGGTGGCGCTCGTGGGATAGGACTCCCTATCCCAGCGGTTACTCCCAGTTATCAATAGTTGTTTTGGCGTTTTTCATCACATGTATTATGATTTTAATAGTCGTCGGAAATATGTTAGTTTGTATAGCAATTGCCACCGAAAAGTCACTAAAACCCGTTCAAAACTGGTTCATCGCATCCCTGGCCGTCTCGGACTTCCTTTTGGGTCTCGTCATAATGCCCTTCTCATTGGCCAGGGAGTTGATGGGCTACTGGATGTTTGGCAGGGTTTGGTGCGGTCAGTGAAACACAAATTACTTTGATATTTGATGTATTATTAGTCTAACCCATACTGACAGTGTTGTTGTTATGTATGATTTGTGTGGACAGACATTTGGTTGGCGTTGGATGTGCTGCTGTGCACGGCTTCCATAAATAACTTATTTATGATAAGTCTGGACAGGTATTGGTCGATAACACAAGCCGTTAAATATTTAAAAAAGCGGACGCCTTCTCGGGCGGCACTTATGATCGCATTCGTGTGGATACTGTCGGCCGTTGTCTCTCTGCCACCTCTGGTCGGGTGGAAGAAACCAGAAATGCTTGTCTCACATGAGTTCCCGCAATGCAATGTCAGTGAAGACGTCGGTTACGTCCTGTGAGTTGCCATCACTTACTTGGCTGTCATGTGTCTCACTGTATCCCTCGCTGTATCGATGGCCAGGTATTCGTCGATCGGATCGTTTTACTTCCCGGCCTTTATGATGGTCTTTGTCTACGCGCGCATCTTCGTGGCCGCCCGTTCCCGCGCCCGACGCCATATCCAACAGAAGCGCCTTCAGATCCAGGCGGAGGTGACGGCCGACCCGGCGAAGGAGAAATCCACGACAACCACTACCTGTACGAGTCTAAGCAATCCCAGTCCACCCGATCTAACCGATCCAAATAATGAAGGTGGAGATGATGGAGTTGCTGGTTATAAACCATATACACCAGAATCTTCACCCATACCTCTCTCTTTGCAAACAGGGTCTCAGCCGCTGTCTCAGCCACAGATCGGAGCGCTGGTGCACCGGACGGGTGCCGTCGCCTCTCCCACGGCTTGTTCTCCGCCACAGATTGTGGTCGAAGCCATCGCCGAATCGCACTCATCGCCCACTAAAGACATTGCAATCATTTCCAATAACTACGAGTCGACGCCCACACCCGTGGATGTGGTGGTGGACAACGAGTGTGAAGTGAGGTTCAAGTGCTTAAAACAGACCAAATGTTCGCCGGATGTGCACCCGAAGCGAACGCCACCCAAACTGACTATAGTATTGCCCGACAGTAATGGTCCGCCAAAAGCATCCATACCTCAGACCAAACAAAACGGTTCGGCCGTTAAGACCACTGAAACGCGGTTCATATCCACTGACGAGGACTCGGATGCCATTGAGTCCCCTCTGAGTCGCGACACTATAACCCACGAATCAAAAACCTTTTTAAGTGCTCCCAAACTGTTGAGATCCAGTAATTATGGGTCGACACTGAGTATCGCAGACTATGACGACTCAGACATGTGTTTGGATAATGACATCGAGAATAGTGACGATAATGTGAAGCCCAAGAAGGGGGCGAAGGGAGGCAAAGGAGTGCAGTACCGGAACCCTCCGGTCACTGGTATGAGGAGTACGACGTCCGACGCCGAGCGCCACAAACGCAAGATAGCAAAGGCCAGGGAGAGAAGGGCTACACTAATACTCGGCCTAATTATGGCCGCATTCATCACCGCTTGGCTGCCTTTCTTCGTACTCTATCTCTTGGCAGCGCTCTGTCAACAATGCAAAGACGCCATCCCTTCCGGTTATTTCGCTGTAGCCTTTTGGCTCGGATACTGCAATTCAGGTCAGTTCAGCTTCTCATCATCTACCAGTCCCTTACCATTCCCAGCGCTTATTGTTATTAATTATTCTCATAATTAAAGCACAACTTCTCTCTCAATCTTTTTTCATTTCGATGACAACTTTTTTGTCGTATAAAACATGTATTAATTCTGAATTATATCATCAAAACTAATAACAAATGTTATTTTTAATTAAACATTAATATCGTTGCGAGATTTGTTTTAATTTATTTTTCATTACTTTCTTTTTGATTGTACATATGCTGACAATTTACAATTTGCTGTACTAGTACTCAATTATAAGATTTTTCATAACAAATATTTATAAAATTTAATTACATTTTGCTTTAATGGCTAAAGAGACTACTCGTTGAGTAGAGAAAAATGTTTTATTACTTGTTTTGTTTCCATTTGTTTTTATGCGCTTAAGTTTTTCTGCACTTATCTCTCATTTCAATAGTAACTTTGAATTCCCTATAATTAAAAGTTTGTTAACCAAAAAAGGTTTGCCATTCATTTGTGTTGTAGCCATAATTAAAGCTGCTATGGTATGGCATTTGGCATCACAAATGCCACTATTAATAGTTCGCTAACAAATAGCATATCCAGAGCTCAGGTAACAAATAATTTAATAGTCAATAAACCAATATATCTGTTGTGCAGTTGTCCTAAGCGCTAGAATGTCATCAAATAATAAACGAAATATTTATTTAGTAAAAAGACATGAAATGCCAGACAAAAGGCGAACACAAAAAGCTTTTATGATTCTTGTATTTTAATATAATTACAGTTTTTCTCGCATTTTCATAAAGTTATGCATTAAATGTTTGTTAAAAGAGAGTATTTTGTTAAATATTTCATGAAAACAATAATAACTGTTAAAATTAGAGAATTGAAGAATATTCTGGTCTATACTAAGCAAAATGTTAAGCAATAATTGAATTATTATAAAATATATATATTTTTGTAAATATTTTGCTAAATTATTGATTTTTAAATACAACAGACTTACTGGAAAGCCATGCATTAAAACATAAATCTATTAATAATGCATCGAAACTTTTCTCTGTAAAATTACACCACTTTTTAAGACTCGCATTTTGTATTAAAATTAATTCAAAAATCACGGATTCAATATGATTTTGATATAAATATTTTTAAATAATTTATGCGCTTAAGCATAAAAAATTGATAAATTATATTCAAACTCTACATTATATTTAGGAAAGTTATATATTTAGTTAAAAGATTGATCCGTGACTTAATCAAAAGCATCACATAATTAACTGATTCCTTCACTCGTTAATAATGAAGTGTTGGCTATATTTATGTATCAAAATCGTTGATCACTTGTGTGTCGACTCCTCTCATATTCACTCTTTTGTTCAAATCTCTTATGAGTTAATCATTCAGAAAAGTTTCCACAAAAACTTGATTTAAATATTAAAATGATACCAAACATTAGTTTTTGTCACTTGCGAGCCGACTATCTTTTTTCACTAGACCTACACTTTTTCATACATAATATATTACATTATATTATTGACTTTTAGACAAAATATTATTAACTCGTTCAACTAATTTAATTCATTTCAAATTCCTGTTTTTATTATGGATTTTTACTTTTTTCATTTGTATTCATTTTTATCTGTCGCATTCATATTATTTAATAATTGATACTGTTATTTATGCGAATAAATTCATTATTAATTTATTAGTTTATCACTTCTATTATAAACACAGTGTGAATGTGCAATCATTATTGTGTATAAAAATAGGGACGGTGTGTATTTATAGTACTGTATTATCGTATGGCGCTATAGTATTTTGCAATTTATTATATTTTATGATTCAAATCAATCTTCAAAATAATTTTCATTTTTCTTTTGACTCTATTTTGACATTTTATTTATTAAGGAAAAAGAAAAATTACTCCGAATTCCAAATGGAGTCATTCAAATTGAGTTCACAAACAGAATCCGATTATAGTTGTGCTGAAAAGATAATATAAATAAAATTATAAACATATTATAATCTTATATAATATTAAAAATTAAACAAATAACTAAATCTAGTTTATTATTAAAAATATTGCTTTATCTGTAGAAGATTAGAAAATTTTGTTTTTGATAATTACAGTTCATTAAAACTATTAATAATAAATACTTTATTATTTAAACGAAAATTTAAAACTAGATATGATTATTATTATCATATTATCAGTATATTTATAAAGATTGAAAATTATATTATTGTTATAATATTGGTTAAAATTAAACCTAACTGGTGGTTTCTATTTGCTTTGCATTTGAATTTAAACACACATTTTACAATACTAATATAGACAATAAATCAAAAGCAAACAAATGACATAAAAATAAATACAACACAATATTATTATCAAATAACAAGCGAACTATTAATATATGAATTATTGTGATGATTAACCATTAGTTACATATATATGTGAACAAAAGGGAAGCGACGATAAATGAGAC
>CAJPVJ010001863.1:0-14769 GCA_905397405.1 Oppiella nova
CAAAATATTGAACAGCACAAATGTTCATAAATTTTATTTGCTATTCATATAATTCTTAAATATTTTTACTTTGACGATATGTTAATTTAGTAAAATCATGTATCATGCGTTAATATAATGAATAAAGTATCCAAATCTAGGTGGCAAAAATGACCTTTATAGTCACTATCACAGTTGACAAAAAGTGGTCAAATAAAATATAGGTGTAACTATAGTAGGTTAAATAGTTATTTATTTTTTCTATGTTTTCTATAATTTAACTTTTTGTATTGAATAACTGGATTTGGATGCTTTAATAATGAATATTGTATTGTTTACATTAATTCTTTGTTTTAACATTGAAATTCCTATTCAACATATTTAAGTCTAGCATTTAAATCTTATAAAATATACGATATAATATTCTTTTTTACAGATTTACTCCTTACATTTTAAATTTATTATTTATTTAACCTTTATCATTTCGATAACCAACCTAATATAAGCATTTGAATAAAATTACTAATAAAATATTTTCATTACATTTTATAATACTGTAGAGAATATTCCGAAGAGACTTGTAATACATTTAACGGATATGAATCTTATGCCATAATTTTAATCATTAAATAAAGTTTTCTTTATTTGCAATCTTATTATTATATTATATTTGGCATAAAATAACCTAAAAATCCAATAAGACGTTGTAAAATGTATTTTACTTTTTCCGCTCATTACGGGTTAATATTATTATACAATGAATTGAATTGAGAGAGAAATATATTAGACATTAAAAAGATTGAACTCTTTTAATATAATGAAAAGATATTTTCGTAAATAATAAATAAAAAAAAGTCTTTTTTTGCTATAAGAGGATAAATGTGTTTTGAATAAAATGTGTGCAAAAAAATTGATTATTCAAAAAAAGATTTTTCTACAATTTCTCAGTTCTTTAGTGCAAGAAATGCATTACTTTTGAATACTCTGTTAAATTAGGGCTAACCGGGGGTATGGGGAGGGATACAATTATCACGATTATTTTTACTAAGCAATATTGATTCAATGATACACTTTTCACATAATTTTAATAAATATTAGTATCTGTATCATATTCTGCTATTTAAGTATTCTTATCATATACATCTAAACATTAACTTGATTGTTACAATTACCTAGCTTGGTGGTTATTGTTTAGAACTGTAAAATTGTATTCAATATTTAAAGGTTTTTTTTGTCGAAACTCTCTCTCTCTCTCTCTCTCTCTCTCTCTCTCTCTCCTATGGTCTAATAAGTGGCACTTTTTTTCAATCACTTTAAAAGCTGATGAACACATAATTTGTCAGTTTTTACGCTCAAATCCCCGCACCATTTGAGAGCACGTTTTCTTTGTGTCACTAAAAATACATTTGTCTTGAAAAATATGTTTTACGAAATTATTAAAACAGTTATATATTATTAAAAGCATATTCATACTGTAAATATTCATAATGAATGACTGCATTCACACGGAATTGCAACCATTACTCAAGAATTTTAATTCATTTAATTCACTGTATGTCTGAGTAATAGGATTCTCAGAATATTCCTCATTAGGTGAGAGCACATACACGTTGATGGCATCAACATCACCGCCAAAGTTGTCTTAAATATCAAACTTAAACCCAAACATAACGAGGATTTGTATGCCAATGTTTTTATAGAATTTTTATATCCTTAAAAGTTTGACATATTTTGCACTGAAATAAAAATAATGATTTGTTATAATGATTAGCAAAGCCTATAATTATCATAATAATTGGAAGTTTTAAATAAATACCAATTTGTGTGCAATTAATAAAGAATCATATATATTTTTATTTAACAGAGAATTTTAGTATATTTATTATAAATTTGTTTTTCATCTCAATTATCAACACAATTATGATTGTTATCAAAGAATTAATTGGGAAAATAGATCTCAAAAATAATTGAAAATATTTTTCAGATCAGAATATTTATCATATAATTTGTATTCAAGGAAAAAATTCATATAATACTAAACCTATTTGTATACAAAAAAATAATAATCATAAAATATATTATACACATTATATATTTAAAAATATATGCTTTTTTTGTTAAGAAAATAATTTAAAGTATTACTGCAAAAACATTAGATATTATTATTATAATACCTTTAAGACATTTCTCATTCAGTAGTATATTTTTAATGTATGTTTTTTATATACATTACGATAGAGTGGTTTTCCATGAGAGAGAAAATAATAGTTTAGTTAAAGTAATAGTCACTTAAAGATTTGCTTTTCATTTATAATCATAAATTATAACAATTTTTTGTATCGTAACGTTTTCGGGGGTATTATGTAATAAATGGCACAAACGTATGGAAACTCTCACTCCGAAAGTGTATATAAAAACTTTTACACAATTATTGCTGTTTTATACATAAAAACTTTTAGTGTATATTAAATAAACGGGCAACCCCTTTATCATATATACCGTATAATAAGGCACAGACAGGCAGGCAGGCATATTTAAGGCGAATAATACATTACCAAGTTAAACTCGGTATTTAAAGTCCAGGGAAAAGTCATGCGGTAATCCCTGTGGATGTCATAAATAGACTAATAATACATAAAAATAGTTATAATTAATAAATATAGGGATCTCATAGAAAAAGTCATATTTCTATATAAATACTAATCATTAGTCTCTTATATAAAGTGTCTTAAAGTGGGGTTTCCTGTCGTTTAAACTTCTGGTGGTAATCCCTGAGCTGACGATTAGCGGGCGATCGCATGCTATTCACTGGACCTCTAATGATCTTCGGGACAGCAGTGATGTCGTAGTCATCATCGGGATTGGCATCGGAGTCGTCCACATCGCCATCATTACTCGAATTGGTCTCAATGTTGTGAAACTGATCCGATGTCGGCGACATCACCTTCCGGAGCCGGGAACTAGTCCTTAGGTAACCATTAGAGTCGGCGACACCACTGACAGCACCGGTACTCTTATGGTGCCCGGCCCTGGAGTACTGAAACTCGCGTGGCAGGGTGTATGAGCGAGGTAACGACACTTGACTATCAATGTCCGACGCGAACCTATTACCACTACTATTCATATGATTATTATTACTATTATTAATCACTTTGTCTTTGTTTAAGACATTCTTCGCGTTTCGCTTCTTCTCGTCCGACGTCTTCGTGTGATTCCTAAAGTTCTGACGATCGGTATTCTCGTCGTTATGAACCCCTTCCTCATCGTTGGCCTCCTCTTCCTCTTCGGCCGAGTTCTCGAGCGGTACTTTCAAGAGCCGCGACTGAATGGGTGGTAAGACACAGGACGGGTAGTCATAAAACACACGACTATTGTCCAGATAGTGGGGTTCGAGCAGCACTTCTGGGGTCTGCGAGCGAAGCTTAAGGCGCCGGTAGACGGGATGGTAGTAGTAATGTATACCACGATTACTGAGGGGTGCGAACTGGGACTGAGCCGACCCGGCACGACCTCCCTTACCGCTACCACCACTAAGGAACGGCTGCTTCTTGGCCTGTGGTGGAGCCGTCGTTTTATGGCACAGTAGTTTGGGTCCGGGCGTATCGGGTATGCGGTGGTCGGCGCCGATCTGTAGTGGCTTTGAGATGATTCCCTGTTTGATCTCTTCCTCAATTTTCTTCAATTGCATGAATTGCTGGCGTTTTTTCTCTTGTAGTTTCTGCTGGATATTCACTTTAGTAGACGACTGGCCCTTCAGCTCCGGGGTCTTGCGGTTAGCGCTGGTATTGTTGGCGATAGTCTTACGTTGCGTGGGGACGGGCGTCACTGTGGTGGCCATGGATGCCGAGGCTACTGTTGTCTGCGGCGGTATATTCGGGATCATTATCTGGGGTTTGGTTACGGCGGACGCCATGAGCTGTTGGTGCAAATCGGCGGTGAAGTTGGCGACCGGCGAGGGAGCTATGCTGGCAGAGAACGGGTGTTTGGCCGACAGGGGTAGGGGCGGGGGTGAGGCGCACATCGCCGGCGAACCGAGACCTCTATTAGCACCTCCATGCAGGAAACCGTTAGCCATGTCTGACTTCTTGGCCCAGAAGGTGGTAGGGCTGGGCAGTGGCGGTGCTTTCGTGAGTTTAGCGACGTTAGCGACGCTGTTATTACTGTGAAGGCTTCCCAAGTTGTTGGACGAGCTTATGGTGGATGTGGTGTTTTGCGTGGTGTTGGCGGCACCGGTAGTGCTGTTGATGTGGTGCTGGTGTGGGGGCGGTATGAACGACGACGGCTTCTTCTTCTTGCGTTTGAGCGCCGGATTGAGGCGACAGTTGAATACACCGGGAATGCCGCTCATCACACCATTACCGGCGCCGGGAATGCCGTTCATAAGCGGGAACTGGAGCTTACGGCCACCATTAGCCATACCGTTCATTATCCGGGCGTCCGGACCATCGGCACCGTTGCCATACGACTGGCTGATGCCGTGTTCGGGGCAGTGGTTCCCCGGGTACTCGTGGTGGTCATAATGGGAGGCCAGTAGTGTGTGTTTGAGGTGTCGGATGTGGAAGAACTTGTAATATATGGCCATAAATAGCATTCCGACGGCAAACCCCCCAAATCCGACCCCAATCGACACGTTCCGCAGGAATGGAGTCATTGACGGCGATGAGGAGTCGCCGCTAAGCAGAAGACATATTCCCAACAAAAGGGAATTCTCTAAAAACATCGTCGAATAGAAGGCTATCATTCGGCTCCGGGAGTTATCCTGAGAAGTGCCAAAACAAGACATAAATTTTTATTATAAAACAAATTTATTTTCATATATTCTTATCGCTTATAGTCTTATCTATGCTTTTAGTAATAGCGTAACGAAAATCAATGCAAACAAACTTAGGTATGAATTGTTTTTTGTGTTCATAAAAAAGTTATTTTTTGTCTTTGAATGGTATGAAGGGTTCAGTGAACGGCACAAACCTCTTGCATATTAATGAAGCAAAATATGTAAACCCATGCTATCAGTGATGTATAGCACACCCGTCTGATGGACGACATCTTCTCGCCGTAGAAGAGATTCTTCGGCGATAAGAGCCATAAAAACATCGAAAACCAATGAAGAATAATGACAGCGAATATCCAGTAGCTGTAGAAAGTGGCGTAAATGGTCAACGATATCACTCGGGAACCGATAGTCCTATTACGGAAGATGGTAGGGAAATGGATATAAATTTATTTTGAATTGAGTTTTTCTCGCAAATTATATTTGTATATGATTTATGGTACGATAGAAATAAGTAGAAAATGCTTGAATTAAGTTTAGATTTTTCTATTAAATTATTTCACTATTTTTTAAATGCAATATATTTTATGTTATATAAATCTGCAAAATTCTTATTCAAATATAATATTTAATGTATGTTTTGTGAATGCTTTTGAAGTGCATATGAATAATGTGTTTGATTGAGAAGCACTTTCTCTCTCTCTCTCTCTCTCTCTCTCTCTCATTACTGTTTGTCAATGCATTGCAAACTCCTTAATAGACTTTCCATTAAAACTAAGTAAATGTCAGAAAAATGTTTGAGAAGTACTCATAATATATACGTTGAGAACCAGAATATTTAGCCATAAGAAAGAAAGAAAGAAAGAAAGAAAGAGAGAGAGAGAGAGACCCTGGAGTGAGTACTACTGTAGTACGGTATTGGGTTTTTTGGTTGGTTTGCAATTTAGTCTATTTATTTATATATAAAACTAATATCGATTGAAAATGCATTACAATTTAAGATGCCTTAAGAAAAGTGCACTATTTTTTCATATTCAATACATCCCATCATTATTCACACAAATGTATCGAGAATTTAAAATTCTCGTACAATATATGGAATAGTCGTGTACTGTATATAGACTACTGGCTCTGAGATATACTGTATATATAATGTGTGTCACAAAATAAAATTGAAATATAAAATATGAAATATCAAAGAATTGCATCTCTGTTTGGAACCAGTGATGCATTTTCTGGGCACAGAATATATGCGAGAGAGAGAGAGAGAGAGAGAGAGAGAGAGAGCACAGGGAATGAGCTATAAGTTTGGTTTCTATTAAAAAGTAAACTTATTTTTATGACATAAAATATATCGACTTTTATTCTGCGAGTCCATTATTTTTCTATTTTCTATGATTTACTGTCTATTCTGTAGTCAAATTTTGCGACAAATGAGACGTTTATTTGAAATTATGATTAAAATCGTATTAAATGTGATCAGAGATTATTAGTTAGCCTTTTTTGACTGAATCTGTCGTCGGTGGGGATTATATGATCACTCAATGGTGGCTCGAAATATGACACAATCATAATCTTTGCTAAAATAACATTAACTGTAGTGTCGTATGCATGGCATACAGACAACCCGATTATTACCCCCAGAATCTATAGCATTGTTTGAAATTTTATGAGTCATTATTTGAGATTTAAATATAATATTTCATATTCTTTATGTGATTATCAGTCATCAGATATTTGGCTCAATATTAGAGTCAAAGTAAAGGCATCTCCGATGCTATTTTCAAAAGAGTTGTCAGAGAATGAGAACGAGAGAGAGAGAGCGAGAGAGAGAGAGAGAGAGCCTATCATGAGATGTATGTTTGGTTTACTCCGGGAGAGAGACACACAGAATATGAGAATATAATGTATTACTCGTTAATATATAAGACAAACATTAATCTGAATGACAAACAAAACCCCAACAGAAGCACAAACAACACATGAATTAAATGGAGTGACAGACGAGGCAAAGGAGATAAAAGACACGACTGTCTGTGAGAATGAATTGGTTGGACACGAACCCCAAGCGCCAGAAGAACTGGAAGATGACACCCAACCACGTGAGCACCAGCTTATGGATGTTGTGGGACCTGACGTTCTTGGAGAACGAGGCCAACGCCCAGCACAACGAGAATAGCGACAGGAATATGGATATGTAGTTGAGGTCTGAGTTCTGGTCCGACCACTGCTTCACCAGCAATAAGTACACCTAAAAAGGGACACAAAAACACATCATTAGTACCGGTGCCTGAGAAATCAAATACATGACACATGTCTTTGACTAGTAAGTAGTAAGACATGTTCGCGTATATGACATGTCTGTCCACTGACTTGAATGGTGAGCATCGGCGCCGCCTCACAAAACGCGTGAACCATACGAAGGAGACACAGATCCCTGACCTCATGCTTGACGGACGACAGGTCTACGGGTATGAAGAGTTTGAAATAGCGCCACAACACACCGCACAGACACATGTGCACCGATAGCACCGATATTGTCCGACAGTTGACACCGCAGTCATCGCTGGCGACGCTGGAGTTGTCGTCCATCGCCAGCGACTGTTGCTGTTTGTGGTGCCGTTTGTGGCGATACCACCGGTAGGACAGCACCTGCGAGACCAGCGCTGAGAACAGGATGAGCCCGAGTGTCACCGACAGCCACCAGTAGTCTCTCTCGAGGTATAGCGTGTATGCGGTGATGGCGTCGAAGACAACGTCGCAGAAATAGGCGGCCAATGAGATGATGTTAAACAGGAGGTCACACAGCGGCAGGAACTCCTCCTGCGAGCTGTGGTACGGGTGCTCGTGATAGTAGGGCTGAGGTATTTGCTGGTCGAGCGGCGTCTGACAGTGAATGTGATGGGAATGGGATGACAACGAATCGGTGAGGTATGCGGGCGGCAGTAGCGGGCCGTTAGTCGATGGAGGGGTTGGCGGTGACAGCGATGAGTGGTGTGGCGATGAGGGCACCGACACGTTCACCCCAACCCCTACTATACCCCCGTTCTGGTGGGCCTGTTGTGTGGGAGTGGGATGTGTGGGCGACTGGCAGTGGTTGTAGTGCGACGTCAGCGAGTTGTAGTGGTTGTCCATCTGTGTCGGGCACTGGTAGGTGTTGTTGCCATTGGCGATGGACGGCTCCATATAGATGTTAGACTCGCCGCCCATTGTGTTCATAGTATTCATGGGGCTGTTGGTGGCCGGGCCGGTGGGCGTCGACATCATAGCCGACATATGGTTGCCATTTGTCTGGTGCTGGTGATGGAGCAGCACGTGGTCCGTGGCACCGACCCCATGGCCACCGCGACTGTGATAATCCTGTATTAGTGTCTCCGAACACATCACCCATTTATGAGTCCCAATGGGAACGGAATGTCATCAGACATATGAGATATAAAACACGGGACACAACACACACTGTCGGCGAGTGTTTTAATCCATACTCGAGTTTTCATCAGCGGTTCAGTTTACAGATATTACACGAAAAAATAATATTTACACACAAAAAAAACTTATTTATCGGTAGTTGTAGTCAAAAACTTTTATAACAAACTTTTGGCCGAAAATAATCGCTTGAAATGCATTTGAATAGTGAATATCCACTCGTTATATGACACGCGATATATAAACTTAGGGCTCACTTGACGTACACTTAATGGTAAAGAACTTCTTAATTAAATATTCATGAAAAACATGAAAAAGCCTTCTTTCGTATTACAAAAGCGTATTCAACATTACATGTCTCTCTCAATAGCTCTCTCGTATAGCTCTCTCGCACACACATACACATCGCTATACATGTAATTCATAATTAGTTGGATGTCGTTTGAATCAAACTTTTGTGGCCATTGTGTCGATCGCTATCTAATCGCGTGATAATCAAAACACAATCACATATTAATGGCAGTGGTTTTCGGTGGCAAACATTAAATGCCAGACATTTGGCTATGGATTGCAGTATTTAGGGACACAACACATACACACAAAGGGAGAGGGAGAGCGAAAAAAGTCCACCAAAACTATGATCCAAACATACACTCCAAGCATACATATCCCAGGCATCACAGTTGGGAGCCATAGGTATAGCCATCTCAGACATACACACACACAGGTATAGCAGCACAGGTACGTCCAATAGCCGGAGCGCCTGGAGTACGTTAAGCTGCAGAGCACATACATAAGCTGTTTTTGGCTGTACTCACCACAGGTAAGGGCAGGTAAGGCTGCACCCTGTGGCTCGAGCTATGCTAGGAATGTGGTAAGCAATTTGGCACTCGTAGCACAAACGTCATACCCCATAGACTAGAGTCGGGTTAGACTTCATTCCAGGTGCCAACCAAATGCTGTGAGTGTATAAACCTACCTGTGCTCCCCTCTCAAGCCATACACACAACTCCTAATACCCCATACAAACCGAGCGCACGAACGATGTGTATAAGGAATCTCTTCGCGCTTTCCATCACTTTTACCACTGATATGATTGTCCCCTACACTCACTCGCACACAACATACCCGTCCACATAATTATGCCTTACGTTCAACTAAATCTACTCTACCATTGATTGCATACCAATACAGTTAAAAACTATTAGCCGTTTTGTGTTTGTGTATATTATTACGACTATTCACACGAATAATAATAACTCAATACATAAGTTATTCAATAATAATAGACTATTCACTGTCTTTTACTATACTTTTAGTACAAACTATTAGTGCTTTTTATTAAGAAATATAACTTTTTTCTTGTTTAGCTTTTTTCCCCGAAGAAAAAGAGTAATACTATACTCCAGTATTAAGTCCAGAGTCTGTATGATATCTGATAGTGATTTGTATATTAATATCATATTTACAAAATATAATAGTCTATCAAATGCAGAGCATCTTATGATATGCAAAATAATATGATCTAAATCCTGTCTTTTATGGCAAATTTCATAATAAATAGCTTTTTTGCTTTTTTCAGACACTGATTGTCTGCGATATTAATTATAATAATAACTATAAGGTCTCTCTCTCTCTCTCTCTCTCTCTCTCTCATTATATAATATTTACTTCTTATTATACCTTCAAATATGAATCCAAAAACTAAAACAGACTTTTATATAGTACTGTAATTGTAAGCAAAAAGTTATATAAATTCGCAAACAACAAAAATAGTTTTTCATTTAATGCTTTTATTTCTGTGAATAAAATTCTCTGACTTTAAAGTAAAAAGTTTTTTTAAGTGAATATATATTTTTGTCTTTTTATTTCTATAAAAGACTTCTTTCTCTCACTGTTTTACTCCCAAAATATCGCTCAAAGCAATCAATTAATAATTTCTTTTCTCATTTTTCTCGTTGTGTTTCATATTTTCATATTTAATGTAATATTTCTTTTTTTGTCTTCTTTTTTGATAAAGAAATATATAAAAAGTGAAGTATTTTTTAGAGTTTAAATTCTTCTATAGCTTTCTAAATGAATATTAACTCCACAAATGTCAGCAAAAATGAGTTTTTGAAGCAAAATTTGAATTTCAATTTTGTTTTCCATAATTTTATTACTGCTTTAAAAATATAACTAATACTTCAAATGAAAATTCAAATTTGATTTCTTAAGATTTGCCGTTTTTGTTGCTTTTTTGTTGTTTAAAGTAATTTTTTGTCTGACATTTACAGTCAATATTAAAATTGAAATTCTTTGCCGATCTCTCTCTCTCTCTCTCTCTCTCTCTCTCTCTCTCTCGTCATAAGAGTTATGCATTTGTTATACAAATTTTCTCAACAAATCATTTACGAAAGAAAAGTTCACGAAATTCTTTTGCATCAGAAATCAAAACATTTTTCCAATCAATTAATGGGTATATTTGTGAAAATAAAATACCAAAAAATAAGATATTTTGCGTTTAGAGAGAGAAAAAAATTAGAAAATAATTATAGGATTTGATCAGTCATTGAGAGATCGATTGCCATTCAAAACGACTGAATATTTTTGTTTCTTCAATAAAACGATTATTTTTTAATAGATATTTAATTACACATTAAATTAGACTTTTAGCGTATATTTCACGTATCATTGGCTTTGATTTCAGGGATCACACGATATATGAATCCCTTTTTTCATAGGCTTCATAGAAAAAAATCCCTTAATTATTGTAATTATTTGACAAATTTTCAAATATTAAACTTTGGTAAAAAAACTACCGTTCCGTTCAGATGACATATAATTGCTAATTTAATAAAAATAACTCTGATCTCATGTATAGCCTATAGACTGATCTATTACCGGCTACCCGTCCCACTATATTTTATTATACAGGGTTAGTTTACGATAATAATACTAAATTATTATTTTGTATTGAATCTTGCAAAAATCAATAAAACATTGTATATTCTGTCCGCTATGTGTTACTCCCATTTGTTTGGATTCTGTGTGCATTTCCATTCATTTTTAATCATATACATAAATAAACCAGACCCATTTAATACAATTGTAATGCAATTCTTATTTAAGATTTTAGCAATTTTAATTCATAAATGAATTTTAATAGTAATTTAATATTATCCGAGTAATCAACGAAAATAATTTGAATATAACTACAAATTTCTACAAAAAAATGTTTAACAATTTATTAAAACACAGAATTCATCGAAAAAATTCTTAATCCTTAAGAAAATTCTTCAATGAATTAATGTTTTGATAACTGAATTGCAATTTTCATCAAAGTTTTTAAAAAAAAACCTATAAATCACTCGTGAAATGATCGCTAATATCTCGTCGTCCGTCACCACCACATCGATGCAAAACCCAAACCACAGTCGCTGTTATGGGAACAGATTATCCACTACTTCGTGGTCACAGAGCTCGCGACCTCACCAGTGGTGTCGATCCAAGTGCTCGAACCCTGTGGTCACCTGTATTGTTGCCACAGTGCTGCCCATCACCATCACCTCCCTATTGATCTGCGGATTTATGGTCCAGAAGAATAATCTCCACGAGTATGCCATCTATACGTTTGTCATATTCTGTTTGGCGTTTATATTCCCGTTCGCCCTCTTCTTCTTCACGGTTATCATCCATAAGATCTTAAGATTCTTCAAGATATTGACACCCGATTCCCATCAGAGCTATACTGTTAACCACACCGTCGGACACAATCACAGCGACGGTGGTGGTGGTGATGGTGGTGGCGGATCGCCATCCATGTTAAGACACTCTCGAGTCCGTGAATACGATTGTGAATACCATAGCGAAGCGCCCTATCGTTTGCCGCTCGACTATAACCGCGTTTTTGTGAACTTATCGTCCGATCAGTACATCGTCATAGAGGACAGCCCTCCCAGCTATGAAATGGCACTCCTGTGCCCGACTGTCCAGTTATTTCCCGTCGATAGTACCAAACCTACGGACAAGCCTTTAGACGACAAACACATTGAGTCTATGGATTTGAAATCTAGTGAAAAACAGTAGCTTTCAAATGGTTTATGTTTATGATTAATTAGCTTTATAATGATTAACCAATTAGTCGTGATTATGACCCTGACACTATAGTCAATAATGTAATCTAATGCACAAATTAACTTACATTTTTAATTCACTATAAGCAGAATTACGTGTACAGTAGATAGTCTACAAAAGTACGGTATTACCAAAGTGTTAGACATACAATTTGACCCAAAATTGAATTTTGATAAAAACTTATTTTTCTAATATAAATTGTAAATATTTTATAAAATGTATATAATTAACCACACTGTGTATTAGAGTAAAACTCCTGTATTAAAATAAAAATAAAATAATTTTATTAAAACTTTTAATTCAATTATTCCTAAACCCATTCTCTACGTTATATACATACCGTTTCATTGAGTACCCGTATATAAAAGTACCAAATTGTTTTCCAGAATATAAAGAATACTGCAAATATATTAGCAATTCAGTTGATTGTGGATCAGACCAACAGTGATATCTACCACTCACTCGCGTTTAACCATAAAAAACCACATATTTTAAAGAATCACTTGATTTTAATAAATTATTTTACAAATTATACGAAAAATACAGTCAATTGAATAATTCGTGTCCAAAACTTGTGACAAAAATTAATGACAATAGTTATGATAATCAATGATCTAATGAGTGGTCGGAACCGATGCCTCAAAAGCCATACTTAGCTCTCGACTGAGTCTTCGTCTGCCGATTGCGGGCCCATTCGTTCTTGAGCTCCACTTCCCTCTGTTTGGCCTGAAGTGCTAAATACGTGATCTGATGCTTGCGTTTGGCTGTCGAGGATGGTTCCACACCATTATAGGTGGTCTCCTCCTTCTCTTCGGTAATAGTCTTCAACCAGTCCTTCGAGTCCCGCAAGTGTTGGGACACATCCACCTCAACAATGTTGATGTCTTCGGGCGCCTCTTCACCGAACTTCGAGGCAATCATTCGCTTGTATGACATGTCGTCCAAAGAGCGCGCATTCGCTGTCGTCCCAGAAGACGATGGCAGTGGGTATGGATCCGATGGCTGAGCGGTTGCTGTCATCCGTGGCTGCGGTGGTAGTGTTGGCGGCGGTTTGGGTCCGAACTCCGCAGCATTTGGTTCATCGCTGGTGTTGTCGAAGAAGTAATTGACGCCCTCTTCGGCTTTGGGCGCGCTCTTCGCGGCCGAAGACGTGCTCGCATTCCTCCGGATCAGCGATTGCGGTAACAGTGACGCCGTCGTCACCTTCTGGTGCTTAGGCTTAGGCAACAGCGCCTTCAGACCGGTTCCAGTGGCCGACCCTTTGAAGCGCTTGGCTTTGCGCTCCTCTTCGTCGTCCGAGTCGTCCGCGTAATAGGTCTTCAGCGACGGAACCGATATCCTTATGGGACCGGAACTGCTCTTATCGATGACAATGTCGCTGAGCGACGAGCTCTGGAGTGGCTGCGCGCCAATGGCCGCCGTTTTGGGCGCCGGGAGTCTCGAGAACAGAGCGGTCGACGACTTCGGTTCAGACGATTCTTCCGGAGCCGTCGTCGCCGAAGACTTCGCTGTCGAGTTCGTCGAAGATCTCGGCGTCTGATCCGCGGTCTCGTCGGAGCCGTCATCCGAGTCGTCGCCACTCGAGTCGTACGCTACTAATGGCATGTCTTCAGCGATGATCTTATGATGTAAACCACAATCGACTCGCGAATATCATCACCAGAAACGGGTCCCACAGAAACGAAACGTCTGTTTTGTGTTTATGTCTCCACAATAACGTCCACCAAATGGTGAGACACTGTTTACGTGGACGTCATTCATGGGTCACCTCTTGGGAAGCGATTGCCTAATAGAGTGTCAAACCATTGATGAGTTGTTCACTCATTCAGTCAATCAGTTGTTGTGTTGTCTGTCATTGAGATCTGTTTTGAGATATCAGTCATTGTTTACAGTCATCGCCGGTGTCGTCGTCGTCGCTGTCATCCGGACCTAACCACTGGTGACCAAACCGGTCACATAATCACATCCAGCGATGGGTTTATGCAAATGTCCGAAGAAGAAAGTGACGAATCAGTTCTGCTTTGAACACAAAGTCAATGTCTGCGAGTACTGCATGACGTCCAGCCATCAGAAGGTCTGTTGATAATCGCTGCCACCATTAGCTGATCCGCGATTGTTGTTATAACTTAATGATCTCTCTATGCATTCCTCTGCAGTGTATTGTCGCCCCATATCTCCAATGGCTCGAAGACAGCAATTATCAACCGGTGTGTGGTTTGTGTCGACAAGAATTGTCCGACAAATCGCAACAAACCATTCGTCTGATCTGTTACCGTAAGTCTTCGGCTAAGACTATAGCCGCCACTAATTACCCGTTTGTCTAATGCCTGTGTCTTATACACCGCTCGCACAGACATCTATCACGTGAGTTGTCTGAACCGATTGGCCAATGAGTTGCCGCCCAATACGGCGCCGGCGGGCTATACGTGTCCCTCGTGTCACAAACCCATATTCCCGGCCCAAGCCGTGGCCAACAG
>CAJPVJ010001864.1:0-14768 GCA_905397405.1 Oppiella nova
CATTCGATGATTTGGTGTACGCTTTGGGAACCAATAGTGAGGGTCAGCTCGGGTTTGGACACAACACACCCACTCATACACCACAGGAAGTGCCGGAAATACACCACAAAAATATACAACAATTTTTTAACGGAGAAGACTTTGTATTGGCTGTCAATATAGATAATCGTGTGTTTAGTTTTGGCCGTAATATATGGGGACAATTGGGAAGGGATGTGAATGCACAGGGATATCATAAACCAAACTATGTTTCATTTTTCGTGATAAATGAATTTGTTACTACACAAATAAGTTGTGGTAATTATCATATACATGCTCAAACAAACACTGGACAAGTATTTGGTTGGGGTTGTAATATATTTGGACAGGTAGGTTGTGATTCACCAGACATTGATATTATACAATATCCCAATGAAATTATATTTCCGAACGAATTCGTAATAAATAAAATAATATGCAATGAATTGACATCATCTGCCATTACATCGGAGGGACAGGTATTTGTTTGGGGAAAACATAGTAATGATATACTAATTAAGCCAAAACTATTGGCAAACGTGGAAAACATTCAAAATATTTGTTTCGATAATATTGACAAATATTATTTTCTATCAAATGATGGATTATTATATTTATATAACTATACAGAAAAATGTATGAATGGATTAAGTCATATTATTTTCACTAAATTAAATCAACTATACTCATATTTAGAAAACAAAATAATAATAGCTGGACAATCAAATAACAGAATACACTTAATTAGTGATACACAAATAACTGAAACAAATTATACATCTGATGATTACTATTCACATGAGTTGCAAATCACTTTTAATACAATTACTTCGAAACGTAATGAGCATAATAGTGAGCATGCATCGAGTGAAGTTATAAATATAAATAATTTAGGTAAACCTTGACAATATAAATCATATTTATTTAATTTAAATTTTTACTTTGTAATTTTAAAAATATGTTTTTTCTATATATAATATTACACTAGGCACAAGATTTTATACATTTCACATAGTGAATACACTTGGTAGTGGTGGTTTTGGAGATGTCTATAAAGTTAAGAATAAAAATGATAACGAATATTATGCATTAAAGAAGTCGCCATTATACGGTAAATAAATATTTATCTATTGTTTAATAGAAAATTTTAAAATTAAATTAAATTCTTAACATTATTTTTGTTATATAATTACAAACAATTTTATCAGTGATTTGAATAGTTATATAATGTTGAACATGCTTTTATAAAAGGAAAAGCAAAACAAAGGATCAAGGGTTTGCTCCCATTTCTGTTTCTTGCGATTAACCAATTTTGTATAAAAGATTTTATACTTTCATTGAATTGTGTTCATTTGACATACTAACCACCCTGGTGACTCAAGTATTTCAATATAAATTTTGGACCAACGCCAATGTCATAGTCACCGGTCACAGCATAGTAGCAGGATAAAATCTAAAATTTACAAATTAAAACCGAAAGTATAAGCTATCATTTATATTAATCATTGACATAAATGTATTCAATGGCATAAATCCACATTTATATAAATTTAATATATTTAACAATAAATCATGAAATTCAATTCCAACCTTAACGAATGATACACCGTTTGAAAGATAATTAAATTCTCTTTTTGAGTTATAGAACACTTTTACCTAGCTACTAGTTTACTGCTAGTAATTATTAATTGTAAATTTTCCCATTGATATTTCAATAGAGCTTCTTAATTTTCAAAAGATTACCATTTCAAAATTAGAAATCGTAGCAAGGTGGTTTATAGCATAAATGCAGGCGTATACTTTACGCTTAAATTTGTATATATTAGGTGTTACCCTGCTACTATGCTTTGACCGGTGACTATGGCATTCGCGTTGATCGAAATTGTTTATTGAAAACTCGAGTCACCAGGGTGGTTAGCATGTCAAAAGAACACAATTAAATGAAAGTTACAAAATTGATTTATTTCAAGAAACATAGAAATGCGATCAAAAACTTTGCGTCTTTGCGCTTTGCATTTAAAAAGCACAATTTTCTTTTTATGTTATAATTATGACCAGAGTATAAATCATATGAACAATATTTAGTACAAGAATACAAATTACTTTCTTTAAGGACATTTTGATGTATTTAACTTTAAAATATGCTAACCATTATTACCATAATTTTTAAAATGAATTTCTTGATTTCAATTAGAGTATTCCTTTGACAGTGGTTTTTATTCATTGCTAACCTTTGCCGCCTAGTTAAACTTATTTGTCACACTCGACACATCTTTACTGATGTTTAAAATTTTGCAAGTCTAGAACCAAACTATTTGAAAATTAACCAGATTACAAACCAAACCAAAGTTTATTAACTTAATTGTCAATAATATTACTTAATTATGAACTCAATTAAGTTAATTTAGTACAAAATTAATCTATAAACTAAATTAACTTAATTATAAGTTAAATTAATTTAATTATAGAGTAAATTAACTTAAATTTAATCAATAGTTAACTTAATTTAGTTCATTATTAACTTAATTTAATCCATAATTAGGTTAATTAAGTTTATAACTAGATTAATTTTGTACTAAATTAACTTAATAACTGACTAAATTTACTAAATTTTGCATTAAATTAAACTAATTCTCTTTTAAATTAACTTAATTGAGTTCATAATTAAGTAATATTATTAACAATTAAGTTAATAAACTTTGGTTTGGTTTGTAATCTGGTTAATTTTCAGTTTGTTTCTAGACTTGCAAAATTTTAAACATCAGTAAAGATGTGTCGAGTGTGACAAACAAGTTTAATTAGGCGGCAAAGGTTAGTAACGAATAAAAACCACTGTCAAAGGAATACTCTGGTTTCAATACTCATTAAAAATTATGATTTATTAAATGAATCGTTCAATTGTTATCTCAATATTTGTATTAATGAAATACAACATTACATATTTAAAATTAGTAGTTAAATACATAGTGCTTAAATTTTGAAAAATCGTTTATTAAATTGAACGATTTAAAAAGTAATTAGTATAAGTGAGGCTGATCATTTTTACAAAAATGGCTTTATGGTACCCTACCGGCATGCCGTTATAAGGTGAGGCAAAATAAATTGAGTTCAAAAATTATTTCTATTGAAAAAAATAAATTATAATAAATTTAGTTTAATAATAAATAACAAAATAACTAATAAACTGTTTAGTAAGTTAGTTCTTTCACATCTTCACAAATTCATAAAAATGTGTAATAATTGTGTACTTTATAGTATAAAACTATTTAATACAATGAATAGAAAGCATTTAAAATGAATAAACGTTTTAATTTCTTAGTCTAATGACCACCTTTTTAGATATTAATAAGATAATATGCACTTATAATTCAATGTATAAAATTTAATTCACTTATTTGTGAATATTAGTTTATTGAAATTTAAATTTCAAAACATGTTTTACACCTGACTTATAACGGCATGCCGGTATACCCCGGGGTATAACGGCAGTCTCATCAACCTCACTTTATATCAGCATGCCGCTGGATGTGCGGGAATACGGTAAATAAATATTAAAAATTTGATTTTAACATTGTTACAATTATATAATAATAATAATGAATAGTCTCTAAATTGCGTATCTAATGTTTGATTTAAACCTTTATTTCATAAACAAAGAGTATTTATCAAAACTGAACACTTCTTATCATTTATTGCTAATTCTCTATCTAAAAATTATTTGCATAGTTTACTGCTAGCGGTCAAAGGTTAATAATATAGTGATACTAATGCAGTTTAGTTTTAACTTTAGTACAATAAACCGTACACGCCACATATGACGTGATATTAATTCAATGATTGTATTAATAGGTTTATCAGAAAAAGAGAGGCAAAATGTTTTGAGTGAAACGCAATGTCTGATAAATCTTCGGTCAGAGTTTGTGATCCAATACTATTATTCATGGATTGAAGACAATTGTCTTTACTTTCAAATGGAGTTATGCTTCGAATGTCTGGAATGTATTTTGAAAATCAAGAAAAGATTTATTAATGAACTGGCGATTAATTTAAATTATTATATATCATATGAAATATTTCTTGAACTCACAAAATGTGTGCAATATTTGCATGAATCAGATCCACAGATCATTCACAGAGGCCTCAAACCGGACGATGTGTTGATTTCAATGGACGGACGCATAAAGTTATGTGACTTTAATTTGGCTAAAGAAATGCATAATAATGATGAATATTATATGGAAGAAGATGTCGGCCATCCTCGATATCAAGCACCGGAAGCTATGGGCTATGAGTACAATCATTTGATAGATATCTACAGTCTATCCTTAATTGGGGCTGAAATTTATGATTTCAATAAAAAGGATATAATGAGTGGAAAGTAAGTTTTCTATTAATTAATGATTGATGTACCATAATTGCTAAATATTTTTTTAATTAATGATTTCTAAAACTAAAAATATCAATAAAAATATTTTCAGGACAATCTTGATTGAAAAGGGGGATATGCATATCAATGACTTCATGTTTAAAATGAATGCATTATTGGTGTCAATGGCTGTCAATGAATATTCACGAAACGGTTCAACAGATTGGAGGCAAAGACCCGAATGTTCGCAGATTTTATCACAATTGCAGACAATTTGTATTAAACCTGTTATAGATGAAATTGAATGGAAATTATGTGATTTTATATTTAACCCAAATCTTCCCGATTCATCAAAATTAGATAAATTTCCAAATGAATATAAGAATTTTTTTTATAATATATTTTTAAGAAGCCTACCTTTTTGCACCTTGGTAACAAATTATATAAATGATAATAACGGTAAGAATTTTATTAATTTTTAAATAGCAGTTAATATTAAATTATAATATAAAATAAACTATATATGCAGATATTGATATTGTAATAAAGGCAAATATGTTCGATAATGAAAATTTGGTTGCACAAATATATAATAACTCATTAAATATAATAAAAGAAATTACAACTGGACTTCACTTTTCATTATTTAAATTTCAAATTCCAGGTAACAATTTTAAAAACAATAATAACACTTTTTTTTAAATTTAACCACTTTTATTCATATCGTCTTATATATTGTATAAAATTATAATATTATATATAAAATTTAATTTATATAAATTTATAGAAACTTACATCGGTTTGCAAGAATTTTTGGTTACAATAAGAGAGATATTTAACAGAAATTTTAAATATTTGGCTGAATGCTATAATGCATGGATAGAAAATAATCATATATTCATTCAAACGGAATTGTGTTCACAAACACTATGGGATTTAATTAATAAGAAAAATTATATCTTTTCAAAGCAAACTTCATTGTCGTTGATTTGCATTGATTTTTACATATCGTATGAATTAATGCGAGAACTCTTACAATACGTTCAATATTTGCACGAATCAGTCGATAAGGACATATACGATTGGAGACTAAATCCCAAAAATATATTAATTGCAAATAATATAAGTAACGACAGAATAATAATTATTAATATGTTCTATTATGAGTTGTTAAAACCTATTTCAAATAACCTTAATAAAAATAATTATTATTATATCGAGCGTATCATGAATGATTTGTTTGGTTCAATTTTAAAAATGTGAGTTAACTGTATATTTGTTTTATAACAAAGGAACTTATAAAAATTTTATATAATTTAGGCCTAATATTCCACATTATCTGGGAATAGACATCAAGAAAATTAAAAAATTTATAAATAGTCTGAATAATACGAAAGATTCAAATGAAAGGACTATAAACAATATGTTCATTGAATTTAAATACATTTTCGGGCATAATATCCTAATAACCGATGAAATGATTTCCACATTTCAAACACACATTCAATCCATGGATTCACACAAATATGACTACAATTTCTTCGTTGAATACCTTTTATTGAAATCTAGTTCAGTAATTAATATAAATTGATAAGGGATATTTTAAATATTAATTAAAATATCAATGTGCGATAAATGTATATTTTAATAAAATATATTAATAAAAGTGTATCTTAATTAAAACCATCGTGAGATGTCTGTAAATTTTTACAAGGATATAATTAACGCAATTAATTTTAATCAGTATTAACGCAAACTATATGACCATATCAATTATTTGAATTGATTTAACTTGGCCAATATAAATTTATCAACACAATTTTCATACATACCTATTCATCAAATATATTAACTGTTTTAATATGTGAATTCAGCCGTAAGTGTACTCTATTATTAAGTGCATATTGCTCTCCAAACTCAGATATTGTTACTTTTAAAAATGAACTGGATAATATTTCAACTGCATTGAAAAATATTAAATCATATTATATTATATTATGCATTGATTCAAACTCTCACTCTAGTGTATGGTTTGATAGCAACAATGACCAAAGGGGTCATACATTTTTAAATTTTCTTGCACAGAATAATTTGTTTTGTTAAATAATAATAATCAACCTACATTTGAATCACGACGTGGTCAGTTCAATTGATTTGACGGCGGTCAATTTAAAAGCTTCCAATATTTTGCATAACTGGCACATTTCAAAATGTTCATCTCAATCTGATCATAATTATATTGAATTTAATATTAATGAGTCACCAGAATATATTCAATTTGAATCAACGATTAAATTTAGAATTAAATCTGCCAAGTGGGAACTATTAAAACAAGATTACTATTGTAATCTGGATAATTAAAAAGTAAATTGTTTGATATTAATTGTGGTAATGAACAATTTTGTCGCATATTTTCACGACTTGTTGGACAATTTATGCGTAGAATATATTAAATTATATAATTACTTCCAGAAAAATCGTGTAAATGAGTGGTGGCCACAGGAATTATGTGACATGAGATCTGCTGTTAATAATATCCGGCACAAATATCAACGTCGCATTTTTATACGTAAAATACAATTGAAACAAATAAATTACGATTTCAAACAACAATATGTCTTATTGAAACCTGAAAATTAAACTCATGGAATGCATTCATTGTTGAGAATACCCGGGACAATCCATGGGGTATTGTTATAAATTAGCAGCGAATAAAATTACCCAGCACATTCCTTATGAGATATGCGATTCATCTGGCAATTTAATTACGGATCACCAGAAGTTACCACCATAATTAATCAACAAAATCACTAGGTTCTGATGGCATTACATCAGATATCATTAGTTTTATTCATAATATTGACACATTTTTAACATTATTATATAACAAATGTCTGATATTATCTATATTTCTTATCAAATGGAAAACAAGTGTTGTAAAGATTATACCCAAACCAAATAAATCCGATTATAGAGTAGCCAGCAGCTACCGTCCTATTATAAAGAGGGTTAATATATAATGGGATAGGGGGTTGCTTAATAGCTCACCTATTAAGTGTAGCACAAATTTATACTCTGGCACACTTAAAGTTTATTATGAGGTAGCCATGAAAACATAAGAATATTCTGTGTGACATCAAGAATATTCTGTCAAATTGGATCATTTGCTGGACCCATGGTCAGCGCAAAGATTGCTAATGCTAAAATTATATGGAGTAAGGGTATGGTAGAGGGGATACTATATTTTAATAATATCAAAAAATAATTTGTTGCCATCTGTCTGCTGGATATATGTCGTGTAGTCGTCGACCCGTTAAGTCCCGATGTTGTGGGTTAGGTGTGGTTTGGTTTGGGGGTTACTCCCGAGCCTTGGGCAGAGTCACTGGACTCGTTCCGGGGTACTTGGACCCGACTGCGGGATTACGGACAGGAATGTGAGGGACAGGTTGGGAACGGGACGACTGGTGGCCAGAGACTGATCGGTTGATGTGTTGGTCTCGCACTCGTACGGCTGATGTGTTAGGATGAGTGGCACATAACAGACATACTTTTCACACTATACGATAAGTTTTATTATAGGTTTATTTGGTGAACAGTATACTAATACAAAAAGTACTAACACTTTTGAGTGTTGCGTATCGACTGATACTGAGCGCAAGTTTTACATAAAATATATACGAAAAGCATTTAACATAAATTCAGAGGGAATGGCATACAATGACATAAGAGCTGAGCGCATAATATTTGTTAGGAAAATGTTAAGCAATTTGGACGGAAAGTTAGTTTCAAATGATATCAAAACTTAGACATAACTTTGACTAAAAACTAAAACATTGCATTGAATCCCATGTAAAGCGTNCAAATGATCCAATTTGACAGAATATTCTTGATGTCACACAGAATATTCTTGTTTTCATGGCTACCTCATAATGAACTTTAAGTGTGCCAGAGTATAAATTTATGCTACACTTAATAAGTGAGCTATTAAGCAAACCCCTATCCCATTATATATTGATTCTCTTTATAGTTTAATTTCGGTTATTGGGAAAATTTTGGAAAAGCTTTTAATAAATCGTATATCACATCATTTGAATCAGACAAATCATATGAGCCCCAAGCAGTTTGGTTTCATTCAACAAAAGTCAACAATTGATGCACTATTTTCATTGAAAAATTTTATAACAAGCTCATATAAACGCAAGGGATTTGCATTAATAATATCACTCGATTTTAAAGGTGCATTTAATCATGCCTGGTGGCCAAAAATTATTTCTTCGTTATATAATTATAATTGCCCTAATAATTTGCTACAGTTGTAAAAAGATTATTTCAATAATCGGTTTTCTACAATTTGGTATCTGAACAAAGAATACGAAAAGAAAATGACATTAGGCTGTCCACAGGGTTCCGCATGTGGGCCATTATACTGGAATGTACAATTTAACGATATATTTGACACAATTAAATGTTTGCCAAACGTTAAGATCGACACATTTGCTGATGACCCAATTATCAAAATTTATGCCGATTCTACCCATACAATTGAATTACTAGCAAATAAAACTCTAAAATTAATAAGTAATTGGGTTAATAATAATAAGTTAATTTTCAATGTGCAAAAAACGAGTTGTGTACTTTTCACTAATAATCGTAAATATTATAAACCAGATATCATATTTAATAACGAACATTTAACATTAATCAATTTAAACACCTTGGTGTTATATTGGACTCAAAATTATTGTGGAATTCACATATTAATTATATTACGACAAAATGTCAGAAATTAATAAACAATTTATTACGATTTGGTAAACAAAGGTTTGGTATTAATTCCAAAGTTATGGAAATTATTTATAGAGGTGCAATTTTATCCGTTATAAGTTATGGTGTCCAGGTTTGGGATGAAGCCATTAATCGTAAGTTTATTGTCAAAAAATTAGCAAGTTCAATTATTTCAATCAACTTTTTTTGCATTACTATAGTCTTTAGAGTATTGTGTTAATCACATTAGTTGTTCAAATATAATTATACATATATTTGATAATTCTGTCATGGATTCATCGCTTAATTATGATTCAACGTCACACCTAATTTACTCAATTTATAAACAATATTATATTTTATTAGAAAATTCCGTTACTGTTTATATTAAATCTGTTGAAAATATGTGTGAAAAGATATATGCCAAAATTATTGCTTTTACCGGTGCCAATTTTGATACGGTGAATTATAATTTAATGTCAAAAAGTACGGTTAAACGTAGGATTTATGAATGCATGTGTGAAATTTGGGAAAATAGGTGGCAATCTACTCAAAAGGGACCACAAACTAAATTATATTTTCCTCATGTAGTTCTATCTAATTTTCAATTTGCGTATAAATTGGTACTAAAAATAAATACGGTCCGAGAATGATTGGTACCATTATTATTAATAATGAATTTAGCAAAAGTAGATTTTCTATGGGTCTGAACACTATAATGCGGACACGATTCTGATGATACGAATCATAGGATTTTCGATTGCAGTGAATATGTATGACAGCGCGAGGACTTACGGGTGGCCGTTATAAATGCGAACCTCGATTGGCCCCCACCTCTCAGTGCTTTTGTCATTTAAATTGCTTTCATATTTTATTACATTTTGTAAAATAATATATTCTTAGTTCATTATAATTTCAATTTTAATTATAGTTAATTAATGTTATTATTAATTTGTAATAGAGAGCTCCCCTTATGATTCTTTTGTGGTATAAGGGTTGCGAATTTGTTAGATTAATAAAGATCCATTTATTCCATTTAAAAAATATAAGTTTATCCAGTTATAATCACTCGGTATAATATACATTTTTAGATAAAATAACTTTATTTCTATGGACGACACTTTACAAATATTTTGATGGCAACGAATAAAAAATTATAGTGTATTTTATTACTTTTGGCATTAAATAATCAGATAAATTATAAAGTACTATTACAGTACAGTACATTACGTGTATAACATATTTATCATTAATACAGTTTTATGACACTAAAATCATTTACACAATCTATTGCTTAGCAATAATCATGTTTAACTCAATAAAGTTACATTTTTGTGTTCACTATTGACAGTCAAATAAAGTTTATAAAAACTTATATAAGCTAATTCTTATATTTTACAAATTTAGTTATTTTAAAATTAACATTAATTTATGATATATATGTAATTTCATTACAATAAAAATAATATATTAAAAATATTGTGTATTATTAATATTTATATTTGTTATTTAATATTTTATTAATAAATTGTGTTAAAAATATATTGCTGCAATTTATACTTTTGAATTTAATTTGTGAATATAATTTTTAAAATAAATAAATCTAATTTTAATATACAGTATAATAATAAAATGACTTCAGTTTTAAATAATTATAATATTTGTGATAAAATACGTGAAGATATAAAACAATGCATTAAAATATTTTACGTGTTCTCCGACTCTATGGGACATAACATACTGTTTGTGAGTAAGCTACTAAACCACATGCGAAACCCTTGGTTATCACTCCCAGTCGAGCCCAAACCTGTGTTGTGTGGGTGAGTATGTGGTGTCCTTCACGGCCTTTATGTGGTGTTTTTATATGTTGTTAAAAACAACGGAGAAGACTTTGTATTGGCTGTCAATATAGATAATCATGTATTTAGTTTTGGATTTAATAAATGGGGACAATTGGGAATGGGTTTAAATAGGCTCCCATACAATAAACCAAATCATATTTCATATTTTTCTGAAAACCTTTTTAAAATTGATCAAATAAGTTGCGGCAATAATCACACAATTGTGTTGACAACAGGTGGGCAGGTATTCGGGTGGCGATGTAATATATTTGGGCAAACCACTTGCTCTGAAACAATTTCTGATATTATAGAATATCCTGTTGAAATAATATTTCCCATTGAGTGCAAAATAAATACAATAATATGCAATGAATTGACATCATTTGCCATTACATCGGAGGGGCAGGTATTTATTTATGGGAAGCTAGGTAATAAAATTATAAATAAAGCAAACACACTAGATAATGTCAGAGATATCAAGGATATTTGTTCCGATAGTAATAATTATTATTTTTTTAAAAACAATGGATTAATCTATTTATATGATTATTATGATAAATGTATGAATGTATTAAGTCATATTGTATTCTTACTTTAGTTTGTTAATGTAAGTATATTTTGACTACTTAGATATTAATGCCCTTTTAGACCACTATTTTATATAGTTTATTTATGTAGTTTTTATTGACTTTGTGTCATAAGTCTTAAATCACTTATTTATGCTGGTGAATTGCAAATTACTTTAAATACCATGACTTTAGCGCATAATCAAAATACTATTGAACATCAGCACTCACCTTTGTGTCTTATAAAACCATTTACTATAATATAATATATTATAAAGGGAATTAAATAAATTAAAATGAAATCTGGACCTTCTAAAGAGTTTCAGTAAACAGTTTAATTTATTCGAGGGTAACGGTAGTTTCGGACATGTGTATCGTGTTCAAGATAGGATTGACAATAAGTATTATGCGTTAAAGCAATGTAATTTATGTGGTAAGTAAATATAATATTGTATTATATAATTCTATAATATAAATTATTTTAAGTTTTAATTTTTAAAAGTTATTGAAAATGAGAAAACTAAACAAAATGTGCTTGAAGAAACACAAAGTTTAATTAAACTTCGGTCAGAGTTTGTCATTAATTATTATTATTCGTGGATTGAAGACAATTGTCTTTACTTTCAAATGGAGTTATGTTTAGATAATCTCAACAATGTTTTGGAAATTAAGAAATCATTGTTTAATGAATTGTTGATTAGTTGTGATTATTATATATCGTATCAAATATTTCGAGAATTGACAGAATGTGTGCAATATTTGCACGAAAAGCATATCATTCACAGAGACCTCAAACCGGATAATGTGTTGATTTCAATGGACGGATGCATAAAGTTATGTGACTTTGGTTTGGCTAAAAATGTTGATAATATTGATTGGTATCGGATGTCAAAAATAGATAAAACAGCAGATGTGGGAAACTTACAGTATATGGCACCGGAAGCTATCGATACGAACTACACTCATTTGATAGATATCTACAGTCTATCACTAATTGGGGCTCAAATATTTGGTTTCGATACATACAAAATAATAGATGGACAGTAAGTTTTTAAGAACACAATTTTGAAAATAAATAATTTTGCATTTTGTTTTCTAATTTAGGATTAATTTAATTGAAAATCAAAATTCAGAAATTAAGGAATTCATGAATAAAATAAGTGAATTATTTGTTAAAATGAGTGCAAATAAGTATTCAAAATTTATGACAAATTGGAGACTAAGACCCGAATGTGCGGACATTTTATCACAATTACAGACATTTATGATTAAACCAATTGTCGATGAAAATGAATGCAAATTAATTGAAAATATTTACCAAACAAATGGTCAATTATTTTACTATCTTTTTATGCGAAGTAAACCTTTTTGTATTATAAGTAGGTTTAATGAAAATATGAAGAATCAAGTCATAGGTTAGCTCTAAATATGTTGTTATTATAAATTTATTTTGTATTTGGCTTATATTTAGAAAATGTTACACCGATAAAAGAGTCATTATTTGAGCAACTAGATGAATATTCATTTGGTACCTTATATAATGTAAAATTGTCTAATCAAAAGTATTCATTATTTAAATTTAAGATTCCAGGTGAGATATAATAAATTATATTACTTTGTATTAAACAAATATACCTTATTATAAGTATATAAATATTAATACCTTTTAATTTTAATTTATCACTAAAATAATTATAACTAGATGATAGCATCAAGATGAACGAATTTCAAAATCATATTCGGGAGTTATTTGACATTAAATCAGAATTTATTGCTAAATTTTATAACTCGTGGATAGAAAATAATCATATATTAATTCAAACGGAATTGTGTTCACAAACACTGCGGGATTTAATTATCAAGAAAAATAATATTTTCAAAATTGAAACTTCCGTTGACATGATTTGCATTGATTTCTACATATCGTATAAATTAACGCAAGAACTCATACAATGCGTTCACTATTTACACGAATCGGTCGATAAGGATATAATTAATTTGAGACTAGATCCTACAAATATTTTAATATCAAATGATATTAGTAACAATAGAATTATTAAAGTTAATCTATTCTATTTTAACACGCTTAATAATATAATATTTAAAAAGGGAGATTATTACTATTATTATATTGAAATTATTATGCGGGATTTGTTTGAACCAATTTTACGAAAGTAAGTTTTAAAAAAATAATAATATGATAATCTAATAAATTCATTTTAATTAAAAATCATAATAGAGATAATATTCAACGAAGTCTTGGAATAAATACGAATAAAATACAAAACTTTTTAAATGGTCTAAAATATACAAAGGGTTTAAAGGAAAAGACAGTAACAGATGTGTTCAATGAATTTAAATACAATTTTTCAAATAATATCGAAATAACCGATGAAATGATTTCCACGTTTCAAACACACATTCAATCCATGGATTCACATGAATTTGATTATAATGTTTTTAATGAATATCTTTTATTGAAATCTAGATCCAATTATAGCACCATACCTAAATTATCTAAATAAACTCATAAACAAATGACAATGTTTATTTTAAAATAAATTTACAATCAGATGTCACATTATATTCAAGTAGATCCTCAATATTATTGTTGTGTAATAAATAAATTATTATAACATAATCTAATATTATAAAATATACTCAAATTAAAATTACATAATTAATGTCTCCAATATAGAATAGTATTTTATAATCTTAATATTTTAATAAAGTTATTGTGTTATAATATCTTTTGTTAAAATTTAATCATTACTTAATTAACATGCTAATTCTTTTAAAATGCTAAATATAACTTAAAATAAATAAAAAACAATAAATTTCGAGTTTAATTAAATTCAATAAATACCGCAAAAATATGTGAACTGTAAATGCATATTATAAATAAATTATAATATTATAATAGTATTTATTATCAGGTAAAGAAATTAATTTCCGGACTGTACCTTGATCAGTAAAAATTCGTTTATTCATTAACCAAAAAATTTAAAATTAATCTGCTTAAACCCCAACTATGGAATTTAACATTCTATAAGCTCCCGAAGTGACAACTTGATTTGAGCACTTGTAGCTAAGCACAGGTAGTTTTTGTAAAATATGCTATTACTTTAAAACTATCAGGAATATTTTAACAAATGATACATAGTTCGAAAGAGCTTCAAAAAGTATGGATACCCGTGTCTCATGAAATTTCTC
>CAJPVJ010001865.1:0-14763 GCA_905397405.1 Oppiella nova
GTCATTTAGAGTTTAGCGCAAAAAATATTTGGTCTTAAAAGTCGTTTCCAAAGCTTTAGAAGTTTTTTAAAGCATTCATTTTATGTGATTTTCTAAATATATAGTTTTTATAATTTTATAAATACTTTAAAATCTTTGTAATTTAGAAATAAAAAATATATTTTTAACAAATTGTTTGTTTTTACATTCTGTAAATGAACTTATATGCAATGGTTTGGTATTTTGACAAATGCTATTTGTTCACCACTACATCTTATCATTGAATTCAAATTATTATTATTATTAATAGCTTAAGTGTCGCATTGATTGACTTTTCAACAATTATGCTTGCTAATCAGTTAACCAGAATAAGTATATTATACATGCTATTCAAAAGACTATCACTTTCGACACTACAGTATATTATATTAGGTTTATATAATCATACAAATACTGTAGTATTTGTGTTAGCATTACAAATATTTCACATCTAAATAATTTAGTAATCACTGCAATAATGGTGTAATACTGTAGTAATATAGGTAAGCATAGTGTGCATACTGTAGAGTACAGTAGGCCGTAATAATCGGTGAGTGCACTGTATTGACAGTATTATATTGAATAGCATCGGTGGTGTGAGAGAGTGAGTAGTGTTTGAATAAGTGATGGTTTGTGGTGTGGGTTGCGATTGGAGGCAATGGACTGATCGATGGTTTGTTCGCTGCATCAACAGCACTGTCTCAACGCAAAGGTGTTGCCCTCAACACAACACTACCCATCAGTATATGCCATACAATAGTGACTATTAGTACTAATTGTGATAATTGTGTGTCAATTGTGCGCTAATTATAAGTGAAAAATACTGCATAATTCATATTAAGAATCATGTAAAGATTTTAAATAATCAATTTAAAACACACAATTCAAATACCCACTATATAAATTTAGATTTAAGTAGATTTTAACAAAAAGATAACTTTATCATTTATATCTTATAGTTAGAAATAAATTCTTACAAGTTAGATCTCAATGTTTAAAAATTTACCATTTTCAAACGGTAAGTCACATTTTGATAAATCCAATCTCATACATACAGTAGTACTGTATAGCACGCAATAATATAGTATAATGTATGACATACAGTGTATGATTATATAGAATAAGTGAAATTAAAATCAATTATAAATAATAATTTATATTTATTAATCCGATAAATTTTGTACCGATTTATTAAATAAATATTATTTAAAGTGTATTTATTTGTGAAAATATTTGTATTTAAATTATTTGTTTGTAGGAATAAAGATAATAAAAAACAAAGAGTTAAACATTTTTATTAATGTATGCAATAATTGATTGCTTTTATATAAGATTTAATGTAAAATTGAATCGACAATAATTGTGATGAGATTATTGATAGAAATAATAGAAAAGTAAGTTTACATTCATTTATTTGATTATTTGTTTCGTTTAGAACAACACTTAATCTCAAATAACAATAATTACTAAACTTGTGTTATAATCCAAAGGATCACTGATTATACAGTATTTGAAAATTATTTGTAAAATTCATTTACGAAATGCATATTTTCAGTTATTATACAATTAAATTATTAATTAATTAATTAATCTCTAAAATTCATTATTTATAGAAAAATGCATTCATTATTGATAATATATTATAAAATTATTTACAAATACTTTAATAAAATCTAAAAACTTTCTAATTATTAAATTAAATAGAATTGAAAAGTGAAACGAAGAACCATTGAAATCGCATGATTAGCTGAGAGGGGGTCGACCACCTCTAGCCGCCTCTTCAAGGGATCGGAGTTTCATTTCACGTTCGCGTTGTTGTTGACTATAAAGCAAAGTATGTTTAGAATATAATAATAATTCAACACTTTATTCATAATCACCGCAAGAAGTCTGCCTCGTGTTGGGCCAGTATTTGTGAGGGATGTGGGTGTGAGAGTTGGGAACCCGCGGCCGCACTCAGATGAGCCGCAACCATACGTTCCCTCTCTATAAATAGCTGCCTTTGGAGCTGTTCGTGATGTAGGGCTTGTGCTGAGAACTGTTTCATCAAATAAATTGTATCTTTAGATTCAATTCATTCATTCATTCACTCATTGACTAAATACCTGATGAGCCAACTGTTCGTCAAATGAGGGCCGAAACAGAGCCGACGATTGCATTTCATTGCGAGACATTATACTGGGGGGACGGGATGGGTATGAGTTAGAGGGCAGTAATGGATGGTTTGAATGGATCTGTGGGTCGAACTGAGAAGAGGGGTGACCTAAAGAGGCGGCCGCAGCCACAGCAGCAGCCGAGACAGCGTCGTGACCCGGGTGTACGTGAAGGTGTGTGTGTTGGTGGGCGTGAGCGTGATTGTGGGCGTGAGAGTGTAGCTCTTGTGCGAGTCCTGCCATTTGCAACCTATAGAGCGGGTCAGCGTTGGCGAGGGCTAACCTATCGGCGTGCATACGATCGCTGGCCGACAAACCGTGCATTTGTTCGGCTGCCTGTCTCTCTCCGGGTGAGTAGAAAACAAATGGCGATCCGTTTCCCGGATTATTCGATGCGTTCGGGTTTGAATGAAGTTGTGAGGAATACCGGCGCTGAAGTTCTAGCCAATGCGGGTCCAATAGATTACCAGAAGGAATAGGTGTGGCCGACCCCTGAGAAGCTATTCGTGTCTTCATTTCAATTTCCTTCAATTCTCGTTGTTTTTCCATCAGATGATGTCTCTCCCTTTTCTCCCGTTCCTCTGCTTCTGCCATTCGATCCCTTGCATTGCCGTAGAGTCCAGAAGCGATTTGGAATTGCAATAACTGATCGATTTGAGAGGGCGTTGCACCGGGCCCTCCGTGCATACTGAGGGGCACATTGGATGTCGTGCCGACCATTCCGTGAATGGATGGGTGGGAATAGACTGGAGAGAAGGCCGCGTGAGGCCGAGCGTATTCACTCAACTGTCTCAGAGCTGGGGTGTCGGTGTAATTACGCGGAGTATGCCTTCCAATTGGACTCAAATGAGTGTTTTCCAGGTTTGAGTGATTCATTAGTCCGGACTTCAGTTCTAATGACAGCGCCTTTTCGGCCGCTATTTTCTGTTCATTTAAGACAAACGGAACTCTTATAGTAAACTCGAAACTCGAGAATAAAATATTCAATTACTTTCTGCTCCTCTCTCTCCTTCTCGGCTGCCTTTCGCGCCCTTTCCTCTCGTTTTCGGGCCAACTGTGAGTCGGGAACCGGTTTGAAAGTGAGGTCAGTTCGAGCGCACGAATTATAGTCACCACGATTCCAATGCCGCAGAAATCTATAAACAAATTATATAAAAATAGAGCAATAGTTGCAACAAATGCAACACTGGATCACATACATGGCTGACTGGCTTCGATGGCATTCGCTGTCTTCGATCTTAGGCTCAGGACTCGGTCCTCGCGATAATATAGGGGTCGGCTCTAACTCTTCCTCTTCGTGCTCACGATGTCTGTCATGTCTATCATGTCTGTCAACGTCGCGGTTGTGCATCGAATTCAAGTCATACTTATTGTCGAGTTTGGATACGTTTGAAGAGGTGTACTGCGAGGGAGAGTGTGATATCCGACTGGACTGTGAAGTGATTGGAGATTTGGATTTGGAGACCGGAATATCGCGATTGTGTTGGACCGGCATTTGTGAGGGGACGCCCATCATTTGTGGCGCAAATGGAGAGCTCGGAAAGCCTAACGGATGAGACGGTAGACAACGGGCTGCGTATGGAGACCAAGAGGTGGGGAAGTATGGAGACATGGGAGGCATCGATGGTGGCAAGAGATGGGGCGAAAGTGTCGGTGACGACAGATTGTGCTGACTTTGAATGCCAATGAAATGATTGTTGTGATGATGTGGTGATGCAGTCACTGCTGGGAGTCTTTGCTCAGTGGGAGTCATATATGAAGATTGAAACAATGGTTCCGAACTCGATATGGAAGACATGCCAGAAGTGACAGGGAGTGGAATATTAGGCAATTCTAATGCAGAGCTCACTAATGGAGAGAATGAACGTTTGGAAGAAGACGAGCCATCTTTTGGGGCTTTGGGAGCAAAGGGGGTATCACTCGAATGAATCGTTTCTTTTGTCTTATCATTGGATGAGAGTTCGGATACCGAGTGGTGAGGAGTCGGCGAACTCGACATTCGATTGGGAAGTGGACCCAAAGATTGAGAGCCCATAAAAGGAAACATACGCTCATTGATGGCCGAACTGCCATCGATGGCACCCATTACTTGTGGCGGAGATTTCGCATAATTTAGCTCTTCTTTGATTCGCATTAAAGGAGGCGTCGAACTAATGGTTAACTTTTGATTTGAAGGCACCGGACATATGTTATCAGTACTATTGGAGTGATGTGTCGGTGATGTCGGGTAATTGACCGGCGATTTTGGAGACGACGGCGGCTCGAGTTTGGGTGTAATTAACTGTTCTGCAGGCGATTTCTGCTCATTATAAGGACTTTGACTTCTATGAAGTGTTTTGTCATCAATTTTGTCGCTTTCGCTCATTTGAGCGATTCTGGTCTTATCGTCTTCCGGCTCTTTTTGTGACACTTCTTCACTCACAATCGGCTCAACCCTTTCACTGCTCTCTAAAGTCTTCTCGTTTTGTTCGTTGGAAGCAGAGTTGGGCGCTGGAGATATGGGAGAATGCGGTGAATTCATGCTCACCGGGTATTGGTCTTCATTAGAGTTGATGACATTGTCATCATTAGACACAATAGGATTACTTTCACTTGAAAACGATGGACTGTTTCGTCCGCTTTCATCCGTTTTCTTACGCTTATTGGTCGTCGAGTCGGCACTCAATTCATCGAATTCCGTCGCTTCAGAAAGACTTCGCTTCTTTGCGGTCAATTCAGTAGTGGTTTTGTCGTTATCCGAACAACTATTTGGAGACTTTTCGTCACTTTTATTGGTCACAGAATCCACTCTTTCAGGACTATTAGGTTCCGAAGATTTAGAATTACTTCGATTCAAGTCCTTAGAGTTCTTCTCTTTACTCCTTCGAGTCCTCATATTATGCTTTCCGTTAGCAATGAGACAGTTCTCGTCTTCGGACTTAACCACTGGTTTGAAGAGAAATTGAACGGATTGTTGGGTCGGCGATGGGAGCGGTTGTGGAGTGGCCAGTGGTGTTGGGTTTGGGTTTGGTGTTGGTTGCGGTGTTTGGTGTTTAGGCAATTCACCAAATTTTTTCTGATATATCTTGCATTCATTGCATAACGAAGTTTTGTCATTATTGATGCCATTGCCACCATTCGGGTGCCATTCCTTCGATGTAGTGGTGAAGCAATTGCAACAAACAGTGGCCGTAATCTCTCGAGAATCAGAGTCATCCGAGTCTTCCTCTTCACCGCTTGCACTACTCATATCCAAGAACTCATTACTCGGCGCCACATTTAAGTTTGAGTTTCGGTTTGTATTGCCGACGCCTGCTGTAGAAGAGGACCGTATTCTTCGCAAAACACATCTCCGATGCCGTCGATGGGGTCGAGTGGAGGCCGCCTGAGGCGTCTTCTTCCACAAGTAGTAGAACTCAACCAAATCGGCCTAAAAGTTAACGTTTCACTCAATTATCTCGTATTTCACCATTAAATGAGTTTCAATAACAAACCGTTTCTTTATGTGACAGCAATTCTCTTCGGATTTTAAAGAAATTCTTGCCGTATTGTCGCAACCCTTTCACAAACCGTTTCTACACAACAAACACAACACTTTAATACAACAGACAATCACTAAACCAGACAAACACAACATACCTGTTCTTCTTCGGACCACTTTTTATCGATGGGTTTAGGAATTGGATTCTTAACCAAAGCCTGTAGTGCTCTTCCCGTGTCGTAATTGCTTTCGTGGAGCTGTCATTCATAGGTAACCACAGATCAAACACATGGACTAATTGTCTGCTAATATAGTACTCAATGCCTACCAATTCGAGTGCATTAATAGTGGTGTCGTCTTTGGAAGCGGCGAGACATCCGTCTTCAGCAGAGCCGCCGTCACACATGCCGGCGAAGGCAGCCATACTCCTGGCGGCCCTCAAGTACATCATGAGATCACAGTCGGCCACTCCGGGAGCCCATCGCAGCTCCTCCAGAGCCTCACACTTCTCAGGCATCTCTTTGGGCATCACATCCAGTTGACAGTCTGGAAGCCTCGCCTGATGGCTGGGCCCCACCCGGATCTCACCCTGAGTACTAGCCAGCGTACACTACCACCACAAACACCATCATTACATTATTATCACATTAATGACTATCACATCCATACCTTTCAAGTGATGCCAAAGGATTACATGCAGTGATGTGAGCATCAATTATTCAAATTGTATGCTAAATCTGTTCACAAATCAATCGTTAATTGTTAGTTATGTTTCATATATGCTATTATAACTGTAATTATAATAGTTTTGTAGTTTCCTAATTAATTAATTATCAAATCATTTGTATACAAAACAGTGTAATCAAGTGATGAATGTTTGCATTGTTTGCAAATAGCATTCACAGACACAATGACAGCAATACTACTCGTGATTGTCATTGAAATGAATGCCAATAATAGCAGTGATTGTGAACCAATTGATAGGACAGACAGACGGACAGTGTTTGTATTAAATGCATAATTAGGTGTTAGTGGTGATGACACAAGTGTTGTGTAAATAGTGCTGTGACTGTAGCCGTCAATGAAAGGGCAATAAATCAAATGTAAATAAATAAATAGAAATCCATTTTGTATATCATTTCAATGGCAATCGCACTGTCATTACAGGGTTTGCACTGCTTTTGCATACATTGGCAGCACTGGTGACCACACATTGGCCACAATTAGCACTCAAATGACCAGACAATCAGATACTCACCAATTGGTGGCAAATGAGGTGAAGTGTGACACAAATTGTGGTCAAATTGCAAGTATTGTATCGATGGGTGATATTGTGGTCCAAATGAGTGAATGTCAGGCGTGTGAGGGGTGTGAGAGGGTGTCAATGAGTGGTGTATTTGTGGGACACTTATAATTAGCGCACAATTGACACACAATTATCACAATTAGTACTAATAGTCACTATTGTATGGCATATACTGATGGGTAGTGTTGTGTTGAGGGCAACACCTTTGCGTTGAGACAGTGCTGTTTCAATGCAGCGAACAAACCATCGATCAGTCCATTGCCTCCAATCGCAACCCACACCACAAACCATCACTTATTCAAACACTACTCACTCTTGAACACCACCGATGCTATTGAATATAATACTGTGAATACAGTGCACTCACCGATTATTACGGCCTACTGTACTCTACAGACTTACACTATGCTTACCTATATTACTACAGTATTACACCATCATTGCAGTGATTACTAAATTATTTAGATGTGAAATATTTGTAATGCTAACACAAATACTACAGTATTTGTATGATTATATTAACCTAATATAATATACTGTAGTATAGAAAGTGATAGTCTTTTGAATAGCATGTATAATATACTTATTCTGGTTAACTGATTAGCAAGCATAATTGTTGAAAAGTCAATCAATGCGACACTTAAGCTATTAATAATAATAATAATTTGAATTAAATGATAAGATATAGCATTTGTCAAAATACCAAACCATTGCATATAAATTCATTTACAGAATCTAAAAACAAACAATTTGTTAAAAATATATTTTTTATTTCTAAATTACAAAGATTTTTAAGTATTTATAAAATTATAAAAACTATATATTTAGAAAATCACATAAAATGAATGCTTTAAAAAACTTCTAAAGCTTTGGAAACGACTTTTAAGACCAAATATTTTTTGCGCTAAACTCTAAATGACTTTTGAAAAAGGGTAATTCTTATATCGATATTGAATTACATAAATGTACGGCACAATTAGTAATATAATCAATACATACAGGAAATATTTTTAAGTTTACAATACTCATAATGAAATGCAATAAATGAACATTAAATATACATAATTTGAACAAATGATTTTGAAGAAATTTATAAATCAGACCCAAATTAAGCTCTTTTATCAACAAATTCTAATTAATAGTAAACTTACAATAAGTTATTTATTACACGCACTGTATATAAGTTATAAAACAATCTTATACTGAATAATAGATACTGATAAAGACAAAGTTGACAAGTGATTGAATAGTATACTCCTATCACTATAATCAACAGTATGTACGGAACAATGTATTTCTATCATAACTTATATAAGTCTGTAGTAATATTATATAGATATCAAAGAAAATCACAATATTTACTGTTTAACAATATAAACTTATTTTTATATAAAGTCAACAAACATGATGCAAAAGAGTTATTAAAATTATGAAATTAATTTTTATAAATCCTTGTCATAAGTGGTATATAATTGTCTTAAATTTAATATACTAACAATAGTTTATCAATAACTTATTTACTTTAAATTCAGTCTTTCATTTGAAACAAATGGACTCAACTATGGATTCTAATAAGAACAATGATTTATAAAACAAACAAATTATTGCATTCATTAAATTGTAGCTGATGAAAAGCTATTTTTGGCAAATATTTGAGTTTTTCTTTAACAACTAAAAACAAATTAAAAGTTAAAAAGTTCTGTTTTCAATAATTATTATAAATTTATATTTGAGTTTGTAATATTGACACTATAAAACTTATATAATTCAATTGATAGGTTACTGTATATAATGTATTACCGGTATAATTATTATACTGTATTTATATTCATCTCAACAATTCTATATTATTCAAACACTTTAAATTTTTCACTCAAGTCTTTCCATTTGGCTATTTATTTTTGATACTTTTATCAAATGGATAAAGAGGCATAAAAGTAGATTATTATACGATGAACACACAATGAATGAATTGTTTACGGTAATTTTAGTATTAGAGTACAATAAAAATCGAAATTCTATAATAATCTAATGATTTGACAAGCAGTCAGTTTGTTCCCAATATACAGAATTATATTATAAAATTTAACTTATATCTATTTTATAACTTGGTTTAAACCAAAGTAATCATAAAAGGTTATGACAAGCAATTTAACTTATGATTTCTTCGACAAAATATTAATCCTCAAAATGAACTCATTTTAAAACAAAAATATTGTCCACAATAGTTATTATTAAGTAAAAATAAAGTAATAAAATATTTTATGTTCGTTTGTTACTAATTTGTTTGAATAGCATTCTCGAAGGGGATAGATTGCCAAACAAAAACAGCCCCGGTATAATTGCCTGAAATGATTAGATTGTCATTGAAAGTAAACCTCACTTCAGTCACACTCCCGCCTCCCTGTCTATACTCGAAGAAAGCCGCCTATAAACCAAATAATTTCCAATAAGTATGACTGCAGTTATGAAATTGGCGTACATTTACCTTAGAGTCAGAGCAGGGATAAGAAAAAAGTCTCAAAACTCCGTCTTCGTCACCACTGACCACATATTTAGTACTCGGGGAACAGTGACAGCTCAGGTTCACCACATCCTGCAGATATAGGTTGTCCCAAATGCCTGACAATCGGTTTGAATATAATTAATTGTTAATTGCATTACATTTATACAAATAAATTTATATCAATGATAGTCTATGCTGTAATGCTTTGGTTACCTCTCACATCTTCACCACCACTACAGGTGGGATCAAACCAAATAATTTTGTCTGAAACATTAGTCACTCCTTTCATATATCGACAATTAGGTAAATCCCCTAAATATGAATTCTTATTATAATAAATGTATAAATATTATAATATTTAATACATACAAAGAAGTAGTTCCTGGAAATTGCCTAAAAATATTTCAATTTTAAAACAAAGAATAAATTGATTTCAAAGAATGAAAATATATTTTCTAATTATATTTTGCTTACTCTCGTTAACTGACGTAAGAATGAATTGGCTATCAATAGACCATTGAAGACTCAGTATAGCAAAAGGGCCCTAAGATTGAACAAGTATTTATAGTTGAAAAATTAAAATAAAATATTCATATTTCTTTGTACCCTTAAAACGGAAACTTTTTCATAAGAATATCCGTTATCAAGAACTGGTAATATATAAAGTACTCCATCCTGACAGCCACCGGCTAATAGATCGCCATCAGGTGAATATGCCAGACATCCGACGCATACTTGAGATACAGGCAGTTGAGACACAATGTTTCCATCGCTTGTATTCATTATAAATATAGTTCCCGAAACTGAACCGATGGCTAATACCTGACCACTCGGGTGAACAGCTGCTGAGATACATTGACTCTAAAAGAAATGTTTTAATAGCTATTCAAATAAAATTCTTAAACTCAAAACCTCTGTCGTTGTCCTCCAAATAAGATTGGATTGATTCCATTTACACACTTTCTGGTCAAGTCCTGAACTATAAAAGGTTTCTTGTTTGGGATCAACTGCCAGCCCTCTCACTGCCAACGAGTGGCCCTTTTTATAAATTGGAAATGAATAGGAAAATTTAAAAAATGGTTAATTATTCTGGAAATGAATTAAAACCTCAAAAATCACAGTATAGTTAGTGGCCTGAAGTGCAGACCCCCTGAGAATAAAATTCATTGTAGTGCCGATATATATCTCAATGGTATCGTTATCCGCTTCGGGCAAATAAACTCTTGTTATGGCACTAATAGCTCCACTGGTAGGTGGTAACTAAACAAAATTAATGAATTAATTGGTAAGAATGTGTCATAACCCTATTGTGATTACTTTGATGGCATTCAAAAGTCTAAACTGTTCATCGTTGACATCCCAAGTTTTGACAGTGCCCTCAATATCACCGCTTATTAATATGTTATTTTGCAATAACTGAAGGCATGTCAGAGATTTCTTTGGAAGCAATAATACAATTTAATTTCATCAAATTAATCATCAGTATCATTTCAATCAATGCCTTACGTCATGACCTTTGACTTCTTTGACCACAAATTCTAGTATTCCGTTCTCGTCCTCCAGAGGCGCCCAAATAGTCAGAGTCCCGGTGGTGTCACCGGTCAGTAAGCTGTGGTCCGGTAGAAAGTCGACACAATTTATAGATTTCGTCGCTTTTGAATCCTATTTCATATAAATGGTGTCATGAATTTAGGATAAAATAATCATTTCATTGAATAGACCAACAGGTTTAATAGCTGTTCGACTATCGATAGTCCCGTCCCTTTTTCTTTGCCAAATAGTCAGGTGTTTGTTCCCATAGGTGACCATTATATCATCCTCTGTTTGATGAAATACTGTTCCCTTCACAGTCTCTCCGCCTTTTAATTCTTTCTGTATTATATGTATTATATGAATATTATATGTATTATATGAATGTTGTTTTTAATATAAAATTCTTGCAAATTTATATTAAACCATACTCTGGAACTGTTGACAATTTCAGATTTCTTTGTGTCCCAAATTGTTAAATTAAGTGTTTGTTCGCTATTTATGACCAAAAGAGAACCCTAACAATAAAATGACAATAAAATTGACACTTTCATTAAAATGAATATATAAATAAAACACTAATCGCCTCATAAAGCAAGTGATGCTAACCTGAAGTGAGAGATCGATTGCTGTGACGGCCGAACCGAAAACATTTTGAGTCAACACTGCATACGTTCGCATGTCTTTTGCTGACCAAACCCTTACAACCTATTGTCGAGTTTATAAGATATTATTTTCCCTAAAAACAGATAATTGCTTGATAAATACTTACGGCAAATGGCTCACCCTTTCCTGCTTCTTGGCTCGTGGCCACAATGTTCTTACTCTGACGGACAGCCATTCTTTTGTATATATTAACATCAAATGTTGATTTAGAAAAATATTAATATTAACTTTTTATATCTAACTAAATATCGAAAGAAAGTATTGTTACCTATTTATATCATTTGTGTGTAAAGTATATAATCTCTGAATATTGTGCTCTGGATTCCAGAGGACAGCTACAGTTCCCACAAAGAAAGCCAATTCTCCATTTGATAAAATAAATAAATTCTGTGAACCATTGCTTCCGTTAAACCCGTGTCTTTACAAATAAAATTCAATTATTATATTTAAACAAATTTTCCATCAAAATTTAAATTCTAATAAATATTTTTCTATAAAAACTAAAAATGTTTAGATACAAATGTCTTGAATTTTGAATACTGCAATTACAATACAGTGACGGTAGACTAACAATAAGTTATTATTCATAACTACTGTATGAATTCAACTATAAAACGTAAGAATAATATGAACTATCAGTAGATACAGATAACTAGTATAAAAGTTGAATTAAATATAAAACTCACATCCATTTGAGTTGTAGGTATTTACTAGGAATATCGTTGCCATCCTTTAGATATTCAATCGGATCCTTTAATTTGGGTCCAATATGTCGATTAGGACTCATTGATTCAGATATTTGTGGACTAATATTGGATTTTCTTAATGGCGATGAGATGTTAGCTATAGACTTTGGTATGTTATCATTTGGCACATCAGTTCCCTTTCCAGCCTCCACTATATCTTCTTCCTCTTCGCTTTCTGTTTGTGTCTTATTTTTGGAGATCATTTCGTTTTCATAACTTCTATTTGTTTTTGAAAGTCTTGAGTTTGGCTGTGAATCTACTTTTAAAACATGATTGCTTTGGAACTTTTGTGGTGTAGATTTGGGAGTATTTTTATTGCTTTTCATTTTGTGTTCAATTTGATTGCTTTCAAACGAGTCTTGTTTAAGACTTTCGTTTTGGACTAAGAAAGCCGTTTCTCTCAGAAGTGTTTCGGCGTATTCGTGGAGAGCGTCTCTTCTCAACACTTCCACACCATTCAAATCAGCGCCTGTTTTGTGTCGCACGTTTTCATTCAGTTTTGTTTTGTCAGACTTTTTAGTTTTAATAGGTTTTTGATTTTCATTTTTACTCAAATTTTTATGCTTTACAGTAGGACTAGAAGTCAACTCAATATTTGATTTTCTGCTCAGAGAGTGCTTTTCAAATCGTGGCGAATGTGCAGGACTTGACTCAAGGAAGGCCTCCGTTTGGGCTCTATTTTCTAAATAACTTCTCAAATATGTTTGAGTGATATTCTCTTCAATTTCATGTTTTTTGTCCAAATAATCATTTTTACCAACTTTTTCTTCATTCAATTTTTTAGTTTTCTTTGCATTCTTTCGACTCGATTTCATAAAATCTGGAGAAGTTTGAGTTTGAGATGTTTTTGAACCACCGTTTATGTACTCATTTTCAGCCATTGTTTCCATATTAAGACTAATCTTTTCACTGAGAGACGACTCCCCGCGACGGCTCGGGTTTATGTCTATAATTTTATTCATTCATTTCATTTCTATTTACTATTTGAATTTATTTTTAAATATTCATTTCAATAATGATTCTAACTTTAAAATAACAAATTAAAAAGTTTTATGTGGAATCAAGTATTATTCATTATTCTGCAATACTGTACTCTAATTAGAATTGTAAATCTATTTGATAATTACTTATTAGTTGATTCAATCACTGTACAGCACATTCTCATTTACTGTATACTAATATACTGTAAATAGCTTTGCATTCTACAAAACTAAATATATTTAATAGATTCTTACTAAAGATTTAAAAATATAATAAGAATTTGTCATTTAAACTGTAAGAATTGAAAAAACTGTAATTTGCAATAAATTATAAAGTGTTTTTAATTTTCAACTATTTATAATATTTGTTTTATATTATACTATACGAATAGAGTTAAAATTAATAAGATTTAAAATTAAAACATAATTCTGGTAAATTCTAACTGTAGTTCTAACTCAAGAATTTACATGTTACATTAATATAGATTACGAATAAAATATAGAAAAATAATTGCCATAAATTGTTTAAATAAATGAATGTAAACATCAAGATAATTTTCTAATATTAAGCGCAAGAATATAAATACCTGAGAAATTACTCGAATCCGAACGGTTATAGTTATTGATTAAATTGAACTCAGAAGTGGATTTATTTTGCGAAATACTTTTCATATGACTTTTATTATTAATGAATTCATCGGAAGCACTGAAACCTTTTAACCCATTTGTTTGATTAATTGATTCCAAAGAATGGGATTTTAATTGAGTTTGAGATGAATATGAGTTATCGGACTCCAAATAAAACAATTCAATTCCAATCATATCTCGTTTTAGTTGGGAAACACTTCGCACCTGATGTTTGAATTTAAAACCACAAACAATTTATCTTAATATATTATAATTTATAATCATTTAAGTTTCTAAGATTTATAATCTAATTAAGTCAATCATACAAAATTATAACAAAATGAATAAAGGATATTTAATTTTATCTATCGTTTAAATCCGTATTTTAAAAATTAAATCACAAATGTAATGAAATGGTAAAAAATAAATCATTAANGATTTATAATCTAATTAAGTCAATCATACAAAATTATAACAAAATGAATAAAGGATATTTAATTTTATCTATCGTTTAAATCCGTATTTTAAAAATTAAATCACAAATGTAATGAAATGGTAAAAAATAAATCATTAAACAATTCATATTGTTATTACTGTCATACAGTATAAAATGAAATTAATATACAGTAATAATAAATTTAATAATATAAGGGATAGGATTTAATAACCGGTCACTTTGGGACACTATAGTAGAATGGCTCTAAAATTTTATATAATTCAGTTGCAATCAATTTGATTTGTGGTAATAATAGTCCTAATATGTGGCTTTAA
>CAJPVJ010001867.1:0-14761 GCA_905397405.1 Oppiella nova
GTATTAAAAAGATATTAAATCTAATGGAGAGAATAGGTGTGAAAAGGATTGGCTTTTATTGTTGGAAACTATTCATTATAAACCAATTCAAAGATACGAAGATTGTATTTATATTTTACTTTAGTAAAATTACTAAATTAATTAATTAAAGATACTTTAATATAGAGGTACTATCCACTTCTAATGATAAGCAAAAAGTATTTAAAATCTAATGATTAAACATTTATTGATTAAAAATTGTTCAATAATTCTATGAAAGTTTAGTTGAACTAAAAGTTGCATGTACAATACTGTATGTTAGTAATATAAGTTTAAGTAAAGTTTATTTTTGGGAAATGTAAATAGTTTTCTTATAATACTTATTATATTTATATTATATTAGTTTTCTTATTCTATAATTATAGTATTATATAAATAATTAAATGATCAATAAAATAATATCATAAAAAACAAAAACATTAAATAAATTGAATACTAAAATGATAATATAATATATATTTTTATTGCTAAAAAATGTTAATTTAACAATCTATTAACAGTGGTTCACATGTACTATTGTAATACTGTACATTAAAATTTTAAAAAACAAATTTTTAATATCTAAATACTGTATACATGTCATTAGATGTTCAAATTAAACAGTACTCTTAAAGCAATTATTGTGAACTAAATTATATATTCTTATAATAAAATTTCCTTAAATTAATTTTGTATTTTAATATTATACAAATATACCTGATGGTAATATGGATTTAAGTCAACCTATACCCCCTGAATGGCGTGTAAGGGGTGCTGATAGCCATCTCTACTCATTTGGTTTATCACTATTTGAACCACAGGTCAATGCAAACAGAAAATGGTTTTATAATCCAATTCTTATATTCGCTGTACTTTCACAAGAATTATTTAAAAATTTAATTTTAATTGCAATATCACATTTCAATTACAATGTATCGGAAAATGTTCACAACTATATGTGCAATTTTGACCACTGGTTTGGCACCGGTATTATGCTAAACATGGCTATGTTTCTCCTGTCAGTGCTATGCATTTCATGTCAATTCATACATTACTATAACTTTAGATACGATATAAGACCCAATGATTTGCGAGTATTTCAAATGATGTCCGGTTTAATTAGTCCGCAATCTATTGGCCTAATCGAGGTCTTATTTATTCGTAAACTATGTAAAATTACTTCAAAAATATTTAATATTACAAAATATATGACAATAAATGTAGCGTTAATAGGGTTTCCATTTACATGCTTTTTATTAGCTAAAAATATATGGCATATCATATTTTTGGGAATACCGCACGGAATACTATATGTTTTTGTAACCAAGTACATATCCACTATTATATTTTATCAGTTGGCATATTATTATATTATTACCTATTATTTGAAATCTAAAATATGTTTTATAAACATATACATCAAAAATGAATTTCCAAATCATATGGCGTATGGATTAAAAATTACTAAAGATTTAAATTACATTTACAATGAGATCACAGAATATAATGACATTTATTGGTCTAAATGCCTGTTTATTATATGGCAAACCATGTCCGGGATAATCAGTTGTAACGCATTCCTTATATTTTTTGGATCCAAGGTATTGGTGCTCAGACTTATGGTATTGTCATGTGTTTGGTATCAACTCATGTGTCTAGTATTTGTCATCTACTGTTCCTCCCGAGTCTATAACGAAGCCTTCAAAACATATTTTGTGTTGAATTCATATTTTTTCACGAATAATAAAATTGATCCTAAACTGAAATTTAAGGTAAATCTCTCTCTCTCTCTCTCTCTCTCTCACTCACTCACTCACTCAATAAATAAATATTTAATAATAAATAATATCTAATAACAATTTTATTAACAGTTAATATCTCTAATGGAAAGGATATCGAAGAAAAATATTGGCTTTTATTGCTATAAACTATTTATTATAAACCGCTTTCGTGGATATGAAGTATGTATTTGTGAATTTGTGTTTTATTATTATACTTTTGCATATTATTATTCATATAAATAATTTATAATCCTATATTTCAGATAACAATGCTAATAGTACTTTTATTCTTAATGATATGTAAAAAATATTTAAACTTAGATAATAATTNTTATTCATATAAATAATTTATAATCCTATATTTCAGATAACAATGCTAATAGTACTTTTATTCTTAATGATATGTAAAAAATATTTAAACTTAGATAATAATTAAATATATGTACAGTTTAATCTGACCTAATGTTATTGCATATGGTGTAATTATTTTATAATACGGAGTAGTAATTTATTAATAATTAGTAATTATGCTTTGGTTTTAATGTACTTAATATTGTATAGGTTATGCTATTATACCTGTACTTATTATTTAACTATAAAATGTTTTCTATTAAAATAAATATTAATGAACTAAACTAACATTCTATAAATAAAATAAAATATATTGTGTACTTAAAAATATTAATAATCTATGAGCAAAAAACAAAACATCAAATCTGTTCAAAGGATACCAAAACAACACATTGAGATATTCATTATAATCTTTTATACTACGTGCTATAGACATAAAGCTTTAAAATGTTAAACATACTGTATTATTTTGAACATGAAATCATATATTTGTATGACTAAACAAGCAACATTTTAAAGCTTTATGACTATAGCACGTAGTATAAAAGATTATAATGNTTTGAACATGAAATCATATATTTGTATGACTAAACAAGCAACATTTTAAAGCTTTATGACTATAGCACGTAGTATAAAAGATTATAATGAATATCTCAATGTGTTGTTTTGGTATCCTTTGGACAGAAATATAATTTACTGTGAATTGAAAATATTATACGAATAAAATACTTTGCAAAATAATTTTTAATTAATGAAAACTTGAACTTTATATTTAACTTATATAAATATAACTTATATTATATATAATGAACTTATAAATACAAGATAATCTACGATCGATAAATAATCAATAAAATATATACAAAAATAAAAATATAAAATAAAATTGTCTTTATATTAAATATAATATTCACAAAAGTCTAGACATTTACAAAAAATAACTTAATAAATAGCACATGATCACATGCTATTAATACACATCATAAATACCCAATAACTTATATCAAATCATTTTTAAGTACAGTACCATTAATCATTGTCTGTTATTAAATCAAGTCAAACAAAAAATTAAATGATTTTATAAAACATTTAAAAAGTAATACATAAGTAGTATATGGAGTATAAGTTAAATACAGAGAATATCAATATGATTATAAATATTGCTTTATTTAAACCCATACCCCCTGAGTGGCGGGTGAGTGGGGCTGACAGTCATCTCCATTCAATTGGTTTATCACTATTTCAGCCGCAATTCAGTCCTAAAAGAAAATTATTCAATAATCCGATCATAATATGTGTTATATTTATGCAGCAAATGCTCAAGAATATAATTTTGATAACAATATATTTACGTAAGTTGAATTTATCTGACAACTTTCATAGTTGCATGTGCAACTTTGACCACTGGTTTGGCACCGGTATTTTGTTGAACATGGTGCTATTTCTCATGTCTTTGCTATGCATTTCGTGTCAAATCATTCATTACTATAACTATAAAAATGGTATAAAACCCACCGATTTAAGAGTATTTTATATGATGTCCGGTATAATTAGCCCACAATCTATGGGTCTTAACCAGGTCACTTTTGTGCGCAAATTGTGTAGATTAACTGCAAATACATTCAAAATAGTACAGCCCTTAACAATAAATTTGGCTGTAATTGGGTTTTGGTTCCCATTTATATGTTATTTAATGACTGGTAACATTTGGCATATTATATTATTAGGTATACCTTATGGGATACTGTACTCACTATTTGCTAAATATGTCTCAACAATAGTAATTAATCAATTGGCTTACTATTTTATAATCACATATTATTTAACATCAAAAATGAAATTTATAAACATTTTTGTAAAAATATCACTGCCCAAACTTATGGCATCCAGACAAATGTTATTTTCTAAGAAAATATGCAAAGATTTATATAACATATACAATGAGATCAGTAATGATAATGACATTTATTGGTCTAAGTTTGTATTTATTATGTGGCATACATGTGTTGGTATTGTCAGTTGTAACTTATATATCCTATTTTTCGGTTCAGGGGTATTAGTACTGAAACTTATGGTATTATCCGCTGTTTTTTATCAAATAATTATCATTATGTTTATGATCTACTGTTCCTCACGAGTCTATAACGAAGCCATTAAAACATATTTTCTATTGAATTCATATTTAGTCGAAAACAATAAGATGGATCTGAAAGTAAAATTGAAGGCAAGTCTCTCTCTTTCTCTCTCTCTCTCTCTCTCTCTCACTCACTCACTCACTTACACATTAATAATTAATTATTGTTGATACAAATAGTTAATATCATTAATGGAAAGGGTATCGACTAAAAGGATAGGATTTTATTGTTATAAGCTATTTATAATAAACCAATTTCGTGGATATGAAGTATGTATTAATAAATATTTATAATTAATGATCATTTATAATGTTATAATATTATATTCCAGATAATGTCGTTAATAACAATTTTATCGCTAATGATATGTAAAAAATTCTTAAACAACAACAATAATGATTAATATGTCCCTATTAACCTAAATGTATAAAAGGTTAGCTAGTTGTAATGTTATTAACATGCCCAAAAATATATCTGATCATTTTGCCAGTTTGTATAATAAATAAAATTATTACAACAAATTCTTATAATATATTAAATTTAAATAATCATTAATAGTACCTCCATTTTAACACTAGTTCATATGTACTTAAATAAAATTTCCATAATTAAAAAATAATAAAATGCAATAATACATACATATTCTAGTATAAATCAATATTATTTAATATTAATATCACTAATGATACAGAAACTGTCAAATCAATAAATCAATAAATTATATTATATGAGAAATTGATAAAATAATTAACAATAGCATATAATGTACATAATAGTACAGTACAGTACATCAAGATCATTGATATTTTATTATACAAACACTAAAACTTATAAAAGTAAATATAGAAAATGTAATTATGGTTCAATTGTCTTGTTTACTATAATAATAAAATTTTGAAAATAAACTACTGAATATTTTTCATTCATTTTTATAATTAACAATGTAATGTAACTAAATTTAATATTTAATTTTCATAAGACAAAGTGTAAATTATTAAGATCATGAATTTATCACAACCACTACCCATTGAACTGATTTTATCGGACGCCGATAGTATAATGTATAAAATAGGATTATCTCATTACAAACCCTTATCTAATACCAAAAGGACATGGTTCAATCACCCGTTCATTTTATTCATGTTTATTGCACAACATATCATCAAACTATTAATTATATACTATATTCATTCATATGGTGTTAAGTGTTCCCATGAATTGCATTTATACCTCACAGACATGGACTATATATTGGGCACCGGAGGTAACAATTTTATCAAGGTTCAAATACCGGTTGGAATCGCTTGCTTAGCAGTGATAATAATAAATTATTATAACTATAGAAGTGATATAAAACCCACTGATTTGAGAGTATTTCATATGATTTCTGGTTTTATTTCACCCAAAAGTATTGGTTTAAATGATATTGTGATTGTTAATAAAATTAGAAAGCTTTATTTATATATCACAAAATTTTTTGCATTTTGTGTAAACATGTGTGCGATTATGTCACTGATTATTGTGTGTCTATGCTACGCTCTTAAAGTAAACCTGGTTATGTTTTTCATAATAGGAATCCCATTATCACTTGCAACTAGTATTTATGTGTATTATGTTTGCAATGTAATGATCAAGCAAGGTGGACAATATTTTGTAATAGTTTATTATTTGAAACTAAAAATTCAGAAAATAAATGCAAAAATTGAAAAACGGGTTATTACTAAAAATAAATCAATGATTAAAAACATAACTGCTAAACTAAATGCAATTTATATTGAGATCACTGAGTATAAAATTTGAAACTAAAAATTCAGAAAATAAATGCAAAAATTGAAAAACGGGTTATTACTAAAAATAAATCAATGATTAAAAACATAACTGCTAAACTAAATGCAATTTATATTGAGATCACTGAGTATAACGATAATTATTGGTGCAAGTACCTGTTCATGGTATGGAATACCTGTGCCATTGAATTCGGCCTGGTTATACATTTTGCATTTTTTGGCAATTATGATAATTCACTGATCAGAGTACTTTTTGCTAATCTCGGGTTTTGTGTTTTGCTGGTATTATTACTCGTGATATACATATCGTCAACACTTTATGACGAAACCCAAAAGACATACATTTTATTGAATTCATTATTTGTGGCGAAATGCAGTCCATATACACTGCCAGTTGCTATGAAATTAAAGGTATGTTAAATATAAACATTACACGTATAATTTAGTTTAATTTATAAACATTATTTAAATAAATTAATGTTAAATAGTTATCAAGTTTTATCGAAAGGATAGCTAAGAATAGGATTGGATTTTATTGCTGGAAATTATTTATCATTAATAAAATGCGCGGATATGAGGTTTGGATGATTTATATGTGTATTATCGCCCAGTATAATATTAGGATTTAATTATTATACTTATGATAATTTTTATAAAATTAAATTTTAATTTTATTAAAAATTTACAGGTAGTTACACTGGCTGGTGTATTATTTATTATTTATGCTGGTTCCGTTCATAATAATTAATAACCTTTTCATAAACTAACACAAAAAAGTTGAATCTTTATTATAAATAGAATTTGTGTTTATTTTTAGTATTAAATATACTTTTGAAAATACTATTTCTTATAAATATAAGTAAAATTAAAACATAATTTACTTTATATGATATATTTAATAGTAGTTCTATCGCTAATGACAATCAAAAATAAAATCAATAATTATAAATATAATACATGTACCAGTTAGATAAAGTAATTAAGCTTAGGTTTTTGTGCACTTTCTATAATTAAGACAATCATTAATACTTAATAATACTGGATTTAATAAATATAACAATATAAAATATTGTAAATAATAAAATAGTAATTATAAATTGTAAAATGAATAAAAATAAAAATTGCTCTTAAACAATTACATGTATGATATATTTCTACTATACGTATATACATTTAAGTTTCAAATATTTTAATAACAATTATTGTTAAACTATGAAGTTATTTCAACGACAATCATCTAAAATAGGTATATCAGGCGCCGATAGTATTTTATATAAAATCGGTTTATCTCTATATAAACCTTATAAGTCTGTTCACAGAAAATGGTTTAACCACCCATTAATTGTATTTATATTTATAACGCAACATGTTGCTAAACATCTATTTATTCAATATATGCACTCAAATAATAATAACCTTAGATATCCCCGTGAATGGCATCTATACCTTATGGACATAGACTATATGTTGGGCACCGGCGGTAATATTAATGTTAAACTTCAAACAACCGTTGGTTTTGCGTGTATTTCATTGCAATTATTAAATTACTATAATTATAGAAATGACATAAAATCAACAGATTTGAGAGTATTTCGTATGATAGCGGGTTTAACTGCTCCTGGACAATTGGGTATACACAATATAAACATGGCTAATAAAATACGCAAACTTTATATATATATTTCAAGATTCTGTACATTCTGTGTATACATGTGTAATGCATTTGTGTTTATTATTTTATTTATTATTTGTTCATACCATGTAAACTTTGTAAGTCTGTTGTTAATTGGCATACCATTGTCCCTGGAAAATAGTATTTATGGCTATTATTGCTGTAATATAATGATAATTCAATGTGGACAATATTTTGTATTAACATACTATTTAAAACTCAAGATAAAAGAAGCTAATAATGCGGTTAAAAGTTATATGAAAGCAATTAAAATTAAATTACTTTCAAAAAGTATTAAAGATTTCTATACAATCTATGATGAGATCACTGAATATAATGATAATTATTGGTGTAAATACTTGTTCATGATATGGAATACCTGTGCCATTGAATTTGGATTATTTATTAATTTTGCTATTTTTGGCAATTATGACAATACATTGATCCGGACACTTTTTGGTATAATGGGTGTTTGTGTATTTCAGGTCCTTTTACTCGTGATATACATATCGTCGACACTCTATGACGAAACCCAAAAGACATTTATTTTATTGAATTCAGTGTTTGTTACGAAATCTAAATTAAATTTATTGCCCATTGCTATCAGATTAAAGGTATTGATATGATATTTAAATGCATTTTAAAAATTAATAACTTTTATGGTTTTCATAGGTTTTAGGTTTTATAGAAAGAATTGCCGAAAATAGGGTTGGATTTTATTGTTGGAAACTATTTATTATTAATAAACTGCGGGGATATGAAGTATGCATTTATTTTATATATTTAAACAAACTAATGAAATTTTATGTTTTCAACCAGGTAATAGGATTAACAATCTCACTGTTCCTGATATATGCTGGGAATTCTAGTACCAAAACATAATTGGTCATTTTAGTTACATATCTAATTCTGTCAAGATAAATACAAGTTATATTTCTAGATAATAACTAAATTAATAAAATATTGCATTCACAATGTCATTGTTCACAATGTATGCTGGAAATTAAAATAATAATGTAATTAATAAAATAGTTTTATATACATTATGTCACACCGTTAGAAATAATTCATTTTATAATGATATTCAAAACGATTTAATATTCATTAACATAATTAAATAAATATACCATCATTAATTTTTGTTTACTCTATAAAAGTAATTAAAATTAATAATTAAATTTAGGTTTCAATTGTATTTTTAGATTATGTACTGATTCACTAGATTTTGTTGTAAACAAATGATAAGCAAATAAAATTAGTAATATCACAAAAATTACTAATATGGCAATGGATTTGTCTCAACCATTACCACCTAAAATATGCATTCCCGGCGCCGATAGTATTTTGTATAAAATAGGTTTATCTCTATATAAACCTCAAACTACATCTATTAATAGAAAATTATTTAATCATCCATTAATTGTATTCATTTTTATAACGCAACATATCATAAAATATTTATACATTAATTATATTAATTCAAGTGGTCGTAGATATTCACATGAATTACATCTATACCTAACAGACATGGACTATATGTTGGGCACCGGGAGTAACGTTAGTGTAAAACTACAAATAACTATTGGATTTTCGTGTATTGTTTGTCAAATATTCAATTACTATAACTATAGAAATGGTATAAAACCCACGGATTTGCGAGTATTTCATATGATTTCGGGCTTTATTTCACCCAAAAGTATTGGTATTAATGATAGAGATATGGTTCAAAAGATTTGCAAACTATATGTTATTATCGCGAAATTCTGTGCAATTAGTTCAATCATGTGTCCATTGCTTATGTTTACCATCTTGATCATTTCATATACAAAACACTATAGTTTGCCTAGGTTAATTTTATTCGGAGTTCCCTTATCACTGGAAAATAGTATATATGGCTACTATTGTTGTCATATAATGATCGACCAATGTGGACAATATTTTGTGCTAACCTATTATTTAAAATTAAAAATTACTAAAATTAATGAATGCATTATAAATTATATTGTAGCACCTACTATGTCAACTAAAAACCTATTTATAATAAACATTACTCAGACATTGCATTTAATTTATAATGAAATACAGGAATTTAATGACAACTATTGGTGTAAATATCTGTTTATGATATGGAATACCTGTGCCATTGAATTCGGACTATTCATAAATTTTGCCATTTTTGGCGATTATAGTAATACAATGATTCGGGTTAGTTTTGGTATTATAGGTGTTTGTGTGTTTCAATGCCTATTACTCGTGATATACATATCGTCGACAATATATAACGAAACCAAACAGACATTCATTTTAACAATTATAGTAATACAATGATTCGGGTTAGTTTTGGTATTATAGGTGTTTGTGTGTTTCAATGCCTATTACTCGTGATATACATATCGTCGACAATATATAACGAAACCAAACAGACATTCATTTTAATGAATTCAGTATTTGCTATGAAATGTAGATTACATTCACTGCCAATCGCTATCAAACTAAAGGTAAGTTTACAATAACTGAATTAGATTTTGTGTCATATTTTCAGAAATTGTTTTTTATGTATAGTTATTAAGTTTTATGGAAAGAATCGCTACAAATAGGGTTGGATTTTATTGCTGGACACTATTTATCATTAATAAATTGCGCGGATATGAAGTATTTATATATTTTTAGAAATAACATTTAAGAAGTAATTATATTTATTTTTTTCAACTAGGTAATTGCACTGTCCATCTCTATGTTTTTAATCTATGCAGGCAATTCTATTAATAAACAATAATTACATGAATTATAATTACTTGTAGAAAATTACAAATACCGTATTATGTTGTTTAAAATTTATTGAGACAAATAAATTGCAAATATTATAATAATTTTATTTGTTTATCCTTTGTCTACAACAAAATCTAGTGAATCAGTACATAATCTAAAAATACAAATGAAACCTAAACTTAATTATTAATTTTAATTACTTTTTTAGAGTAAACAAAAATTAATGATGGAATTATTTTTAACGATGGACATTTCTTTGTGTATAATACAGTAGTTGAACAATCAATATTGTATTAATTTAGTTATTTTCTAGAAATATCACTTGTATTTATCTTGCCATAATTAGATATATAACTAAAATGTTTTAGTACTAGAATATAATAATATATAATAAATTACAGGGATGACATTAAATGACTCCCCTACTTTAAATTAAAATAATTTTAATACCATGCAGTTTATCTAAATATATTAATTACCAAATTGTAGCCGAATAGTTAGGATTTTGTTTGGTATATGACATGTCCAGGTATCTAATAACCAAAATTTTTTACAAGGGGTATGATTTTAAACATGCAACATTTTTTGTACTTTTTATGCAATTCATAGTTATATGTATACAACTTGAGATTTATTACAAGCTGTAATTCAATGTTTTAATACAAATATTCACTAAACTGTTATTTTATATAAATAATTTTATTCACTAATAAATGAATATTAATTCAAAATCAAATAATTTTAAATCCCCATGTAATTTCAATGAGAAATGTTGGCAAAACTTTGAAATTAAATTACTAATTTATCCTGATGAATTTATATGGCAAATACTATACCATTTGATTACGTGATTATCCAGCTACAAATTAGTAAAAACAGATTAAAAATCGGATAATCCATTCAAAAACTATTCAAATATTTCCTTTAATAGATAGAAGCTACCATATACTGTATAAATTAATTAAATATATAAATACTTCATATCCGCGCATTTTATTGATGATAAACAGTTGCCAACAATAAAATCCCACTTTATTTGCAGCAATTCTCTCGATAAAACTCAATAACTAATTGAAATAAAATAATTTTAAAATTTAATATGAAACCTATTAACAAACCTTTAATCTCATAGCAAGTGGTAATTGGTTTTGACGCGATTTGTCCACATAAAGTAGATTCAGTAAGATGAAAGTCCGTTTGCTTTCGTCATAGAGTGTCGACGATATGTATATCACGAGTAATAGGACTATAAATACACAAACACCGAGAATACCAAAAAGTGCCCGGATTATCAAATTGTCATAATTGCCAAATATAGCAAAGTTTATGAATAGTCCGAATTCAATGGCACAGGTATTCCATATTATGAACAAGTATTTACTCCAATAAATGTCGTTATATTCATGTATCTCACGATAGATTGCATCCAAATTTCGGGTAATACTTAAAATCCTATTTGGTTTTGTGGTTAAAATCATTGGTTTTGTGTTTTCTTTATCGTGTTTCTTAATCTGTTTATTAATTTCTCTGATTTTAAGTTTCAAATAATAAGGGATCACAAAATATTGTCCGCATTGTGTGATCATTATGCTCGTGCCATAAAACCCGTATACACTAACTTCCAGGGCTAGTGGGATGCCTATGAAAACTATCTTAACCATATTCAGTTTAAATACTATACCGTAAACAACTGTAACAAGGATAAAAACTACTACGGCACACATGTCTACACAAAAAGCACAAAACAATGTTATATAAAGATATTGTTTACGGATTTTGTGAACAAATACGCGATCATTAATACCAATACTTTTGGGTGAAATGAGTCCACAAATCATATGAAATACTCTCAAATCCGTGGGTTTCATATCATTTCGATAGTTATAGTAATTTATTAATTGTAATGCTATGCACGCAAATCCAATAGTAGTTTGGAGTTTTATATTAATGTTACCCCCGGTGCCCAACATGTAGTCTACATCAGTGAGATATAGATGTAATTCCCGGGAGTATTTAATACCATTTGAGTTGATATAATAAATGAATAAATGTTTAATAATATGTTGAGTAATAAACATGAATACAATGAACGGATGATTGAACCATTTCCTTTTGGCATTAGATTGGGGTTTGTAATGAGATAATCCTATTTTATACATTAAACTGTTGGCGCCCGATATACTCAGGTCACTGGGCAATGGTTGCGATAAATCCATAATTGCTGTCATTTTAAATTAAATATAAATCTCAACAAATATATTATTTTTAATATTCACTTAGATTTGACTATTTTATTGTATTCGTGCATATGTATTATAATGATACAGTATAATATATGATATAATAATAAATGATTAATGATAGTAATTACTATGAATATTATTTAAATATTTCTCCACTATTATGTAAAAGTTTTATTTATATCATTAGTTTATTTTGATAGATCATAAATTATAAACTATAAATATATCTAGTTTTTATAATATTTATGATTAATTGATGTTTTAACTTTTATTCGCAGAGTATGCATAACATGCAATGCATACACCAAAAACAGCGATAAAGTCAGGGAAATTACCTAAAAATTAAAACCTCTATTTTGTAAACTCAAATGGCGAAGTGAACATGGTAGATTTTTATTCCAAATAAAAAAATTTTACAAACCGAGAAGTTGGGGCTATAAAACAGTGAAGATTAGGATTAGATTATCCGTTTTAGAGTAGTAAATTTCTTACGCATAAAGTTATCTAATTCCACGATTGTATATACAAGATTAATGGCACAATGTGTTAATACTGCTCAGTTACGTAAATACTCAGTACAATACAGTAAATCAAAATCATAGACATTTTTTACACCGGTAAAGGTTATAAAAGTAAATGTAGGAAATGTAATTATGGTTCAGTATATCTGGTTCAATATATCGGATGAGTCCTGACTAATATAGGCTTATCTTTCGCTTCTTACAAGCATTTTTTGCTTACGACTAAATATCAAAATCTTTAGTGTATAAAGTCTATGAGTTTAAGTTAAAAAGATATTAATATTTAGTTGTAAACAAAAATGCTTGCAAGAAGCGAAAGATAAGCCTATATTAGTCAGGACTCATCCGATATATTGAACCAGATATNTTATCTTTCGCTTCTTACAAGCATTTTTTGCTTACGACTAAATATCAAAATCTTTAGTGTATAAAGTCTATGAGTTTAAGTTAAAAAGATATTAATATTTAGTTGTAAACAAAAATGCTTGTAAGAAGCGAAAGATAAGCCTATATTAGTCAGGACTCATCCGATATATTGAACCAGATATAATACTTGTTTGTTATAATACAATCTTGAAGATAGCCCACTGAATATTTTTTATTTATTATTATAATTTATTATATATTATTATATTCTAGTACTAAAACATTTTAGTTATATATCTAATTATGGCAAGATAAATACAAGTGATATTTCTAGATAATAACTAAATTAATACAATATTGATTGTTCAACTACTTACTATACACAAAAAATGTCCACCGTTAAAAATAATTCCATCATTAATTTTTGTTTACTCTAAAAATGTAATTAAAATTAATAATTAAGTTTAGGTTTCATTTGTATTTTTAGATTATGTACTGATTCACTAAATTTTGTTGTAGACAAAGGATAAACAAATAAAATTATTAATACAGAAAAATTAATAAAATATTTGCAATTTATTTGTCTCAATAAATTTTAAACAACATAATTACGGTATTTGTAATTTTCTACAAGTAATTATAATTCATGTAATTATTGTTTATTAATAGAATTGCCTGCATAGATTAAAAACATAGAGATGGACAATGCAATTACCTAGTTGAAAAAATAAATATGATTACTTCTTAATGTTATTTCTAAAAATATATAAATACTTCATATCCGCGCAATTTATTAATGATAAATAGTGTCCAGCAATAAAATCCAACCCTATTTGTAGCGATTCTTTCCATAAAACTTAATAACTATACATTAAAAACAATTTCTGAAAATATGACACAAAATCTAATTCAGTTATTGTAAACATACCTTTAGTTTGATAGCGAGTGGCAGTGAATGTAATCTACATTTCATAGCAAATACTGAATTCAATAAAATGAATGTCTGTTTGGTTTCGTTATATATTGTCGACGATATGTATATCACGAGTAATAGGCATTGAAACACACAAACACCTATAATACCAAAACTAACCCGAATCATTGTATTACTATAATCG
>CAJPVJ010001868.1:0-14760 GCA_905397405.1 Oppiella nova
ACTAATCATTGCTTTCCTTTTCGACCACTTTTTGCCACAATTTCTCAAAACCGATGAAGACTTACGAGAATTGGAGGACTTCTACCAAAACTAATCACTAATTAAACACTTATTCTTTGCATTCATTCACTAATAATTCAATTAATTATTAGTTTTTCTATTATTTTATAGATTTATGTAAAATCCAAATTGAGATTATTATTTGACTATTGAATGGAAATACAATCAATACTTAACTTTCAATTGAAATTCAATTATTCTTTAAGCCTTTTATTAAATTCATAAATAAATATTGAGTAAAATCTGTGAACTAAACCTTTGATAACAATAAACTAATCGCGAATTAATTGTAAGTTTTAAATAATTTATTTCAAAACAAATAATCAAAACATTAAAATCAGTTATACAGTAGTTTGACAACAAAACAGATAATGAGTGCCAAAGACAAGAGTGGACCTCCTATTAAGACACCGGTTGTCCTCAACATCGATGTCTTGATTGACATCTTCTCACATCTGGACACAAATGATTGGATTCGTATGGAAAGAGTGTCCAAACAGTTCCAGTTGTGTGTCAACTACTGGTGCCGTCGTCTCACATATATTGGCATCAATTCCAGCATTGACCAAGATCAATACTGTCCCAAATGGACAGTTAGTCCACGAAAATATGTGTTTCCCAATCGTATCCTTGAGTGCCATTCAGACGGAACGCCATGTCTTTTAGGCAACAAAGAGATAATGCTTTGGATGTCACAGAAGTTCCAAAACATTCAGTACTTGTCTTTTGGACACTTCGAGACCAATGTCTGCACACTTCACGAGATTATGAATGCTTTCCATTCACTCAAAGAACTCGACATAAAAGACAATACTTATGGTCTCAGTGGCGAACAGTTCCGACAATTGGGTCAACTATTGTCCACAAAAGTGACAAAACTTTCGCTAAAAATCGGTGTATTTTGTTCGGACGACCCCTTGGAAGTGATCCAAGATTTACCACATTTGCAGTCATTATGTGTGGAATTCCGAGGAAATCACAACATATTAAAAGTAATCAATAGTTTGCCAAATGGTATCAAATATCTTGAGCTTCAATTGAGTTCAATACCCGTTTTCACACCAGAATTGGCAGAAAGTCTTGTGGACAGTAATGGCAAACATTTAGACTATCTATTGATTGACAATAAAATATCCGAAGAGACACTTGAGATCATCACTGATAACATGGATCTCAAGGGATTTGTCTATAAATTAAGCGATAACTCAAACGATTGGCACGGATTGCAAAGAGTGGCACAAAAGCAACAAAATCTCGTTTATCTGTCACTCAATTGTCTTCGTTGTCTTGACTACGAAGACACAGAAATCGGGAACCGATTCTCAAGAGTCAAAACACTTCAGCTCTGCTCATGTCGTGTAAAGGAGTCAGCATTTGAATCACTTTTGAAGTGTTTTCCCGCACTCAAGACACTTGTCATATACGATACATCCGTTGTCTGTGATCTTCAAGCGAATCCATGTCTCACATGTTTTCGACAAACGATTCATTTGATCGGAAAGTTTACACGAATTCGTCGATTAGTTCTCATTTACAAAGACATGGAAAACAAGACATCGATTTTGTGTCAAACACTGCATGAGTTTACAGATCTATCGGCCATTCATTTCGATTGCTTTGTCGGATCCGATCGACAAGAATACGAAGAGATTTGCCGTCAATTTATCGCCGATTTCTGTGAATCGAGTCAAACAAACCCACAAAAGATGTTCACAATTCATGTGTTAAGTGATATTAGCGATGATATCTGTGCCGGACATCCGGTTCCTGTTAATCTCAGAATCAGTCGAAGTTTGGATTAAATATTTTGATATCTATTAAAAGCAAATTGTTTTCTAAAAATTATTTTTGTTATTTTTTGGTAACTTTATTGATTTAATTATATAAATATATAGCAGAAAGAAGTTATCATTGGATAGGAATTTATACTTAATTTTTACAAATATTACTCCAATTCGTTAACTCTATCACTAATCTAAACAAAATGAGTTAATCTATTTGATAACAATGAGTGAAACGCGAGTTATTATGAATTTTATTTCAAAATTATATATAAATGTATTGAAAATTAGTTATCGATTCACAAAACAGAAATGAGTGCCAAAGACAAGAGTAGTACACAAGAGAGTGGACCTCCTATTAAGACACCGGTTGTCCTCAACATCGATGTCTTGATTGACATCTTCTCATATCTGGACACAAATGATTGGATTCGTATGGAAAGAGTGTCCAAACAGTTCCAGTTGTGTGTCAACTACTGGTGCCGAAGACTCACACATATTTCCATCAATTCTAAAGTTCTAATCAATCAATACTTTCCCAAATGGACGGCTATTCCCAGAAACTATGTCATTCCCAACCGTATCCTTGAGTGCCATTTAGACGGAACGCCATGTCTTGTAGGAAGCAAAGAAATAGTGCTCTGGATCTCTAAGAAGTTCCCAAAAATTAAGTTTTTAACTTTAGCTCACTTTGAGACCAATTTCAAGACATTCTATGAGATTATGAATGCTTTCCAATCACTCAAAGAACTGGATATAAGCGGTGGTTGTCGTGGTTTTAGTGAACAACAGTTCCAACAATTGGGTCAACTATTGTCCACAAGACTAACAAAACTCACTCTAAATCTGTGTTACTGTCACTCAAAAGATCTCTGAAATATGACCAGAGTTGACACAATTGCAGATATTATACATATATCTGAAACAAAGCACTCATTTGTTAAAAGTTATCCAAACTCTACCAAAAAGCATGAAATGTTTAAAACTTTTGTCTGATTCAAGACTAGAATTAACACCAGAATTGGTGGAAAGACTTGTCGATTATAATGGCAAACATTTGGATTACCTTATAGTCAAAGAAATCCAAATACCTGAAGAATCACTTGAGATCATCATTGATAACATGGATTTGAAAGGATTTCGATATACATATATACCTCACCTCACCTCAAATGGTTGGCACGAATTGCAAAGAGTGGCACAAAAGCAGACAAACCTCTTATATCTGTCACTCGACTGTCATCGTTGTGGTCGTTATGAATACACAGAAAAGTGGTACCAATTCTCAAAAGTTAAAACACTTGATCTCTACTATTGTCGTCTAAATGAGTCGACGTTTGAATCACTTTTAAAATGTTTTCCGACACTTAAGACACTAATCATAAGACATACATTTATATGTTATATAAGATGTCGCCTTCAATATTATGATTGTGTGACATGTTTTCGGCAAATGTATCATTTGATCGCAAAGTTTACATCAATTCGTCGATTAGTTATCGATTACGAAGGCATGAGAAACAAGACATCGATTTTGTGCCAAACACTCAATGAATTCGCAAATCTATCGGCCATTCATTTGAAGTGTTATCACAATTGCGGTGACTATGAAAAGTTTTGCCAACAATTTATCGCCGATTTCTGTGAATTGTGTGAAACAAACCCACAAAAGGTGTTCACAATTCATGTATTAGAAAGCATTTGCGATGATATCTGTGCCGGACATCCAGTGCCCAGAAATCTAAGAATAACTCGGAGTTTATTTTAAAATAAAACATTATTTAGATTTCATATGAAATACAAACACATTTTAATTTAGTATTTCATTTTTTCCTAAATTATTTATAATAGACTAATAAGTAACAATTTAACAAGTTATTAATAAAAATTATTAAGAAATATATACAGTTTAATTATAGCTTGACAAAATTTTACATTAAAATAATTTGTATCTTTCATGTTTAAAACTATTAAATGGAATTTAATAAATTATAATTTATAATAATTTATTTACTGAATATTGATATAATTTATTTTAAAATTTTACTTATTAAATATATTTTTTATATTCTTTTTTATTCCACGTTTAAATTATTTACTAGCTTTATAAAATATAAATTATGTGATATTTTAATAAAGTAAGTAATATACTGTAGTGCAAATAAAATGTACCAAACAATATTAAAAGTTATACAGTACAGTATTATACATTGAAATTAAATATAAAATTGAGCTATTATATCTCAGGTTTATACAGTACAAATTTTTATAACACTTTAATACAATTTATATATTTCTTATAATCAATTATTTTATTTGATAAGTATTATATATTTCGAGAAATTTTATCATGAATATCAAGGTGGATATTTATACGGTATTATTAAATATAAATCTAATGAAATTCTAAAACCTTGAACAAATAGACTAAATTTTGTTCATGAATTCATGAATTTTGAATATATTTTTCATCTATAATTTTAAATTTCAAATTGAAACAATTATTAACTAGTAAAAGAAACTATACTATACTAAAGTATACTTTAAATTAACTTTATACAGAAACTATTTTTAAAACAATTAGTACCTAAAAATCTGAACACTTGAACGATCAAGGTAAATTACTTATTAAAAAGCACAAGATAAGTTTATATTTTATAAAACCAACCCCTCCCCATGTATATAGCTTGATATGCCTCATAATAAAGGGTTTTATAATTTATTGTTAGACTTAACTCAAATCACTGATTATCGCAAATATTATTTTTATTATTTATATGCCTTTTTATTATTATAAAAACAAACCGTACTTTTTATAACATAATATAGTGTGCAAATAATTATACACGCCAATATTGTACTGAATGGTGTACACAAAAATCATAAAACATTAATATACTTCTGATACTTATCATAAAAATATATTACAAAAAATACACTCAAAAGCCTTGGAATACAAGTCACAGAATTGTATTCATAGGGAAAGCATTGACAAAATGCTATTTTTACATACATTGCTATTGAATAACAGTGTGTTTAACTGTTTGTCGACCAATAAACTACACTTTCATTTCTATACAAAAAATCACTTTTTCTGATATCAGTCTATGATTTCTAACATTCAATTGAATGGGGAACTCATTCAAACAATAATATATTAAATAGAAATTAAATATACAGTAAAACTATTACAACAAAACTATTTATCACGGTTTATCTACAAGTATTTTGTATACTGTGCAAAACACATACACAGCACCGGTACCTGACATACTAACTAACTTATGTAACTAACATACACTACTGTCCCTTTTTCCTAGTCTTATATAAATATAAAATTAAGGGTAAAGTAGTCGTAAAAGTATTTTCTTAAAACGAGAAGTGAAATAAATGTCAGTTTATTATTACAAAGCATTTTAATTGCTATTAATAATTATTGTTAAAAACTCATACAATTCACTACATTATACTAAAACATCAAAAAACCACTTAAAACACGAAATGATAAGAAATATTTTTTTATAATTACTTATTACTAATAATATTATTATTACTGTAATGTGTAATGAAAAGACAATTTGATTACACAGTCGTGGCGTAAATTAGTGTAAGTTTTGTCACTCATACAAGTGTACGTGTTTTTAAATTTATATGCTCGTTATCTACCAACCCCCTATCTACCAGCCCATTAATTCAGTGCTCAGTTAAGTCTCAGTGTATGACAAAAACGTCTCAAACATTTTGTTTTATTACATCAAACACTGGCCAACCGTTTGGCACTCATCCCCACCACTAATTGAATGCTATTTTTTAGCCTAACATTCATTACTTATTGCGTGAAAAAAGTTTTCTCATTCACTACCAGTCACTCCGTCGACAGCACCGACACCAGTAGTAGTAGTAGCTATAGCTTAGACCCCAGCCCCCATAATCAGAGTACCTGTGCGGACAGTATGGCCACGAGTGTCGAGACTTACAACACGGAGAAGCACTCCGTGAGCTTCGCCGACGAGGGCGACCATCACCTGAACAACGGTCACCATTCAGAGCACGTGGAGATCACCCACACACCGGCCACGCCTACCAGTGCTTCACTGGACGAACCGGTGGCCGCCAAACGTCAATCGGGCGGAGCTGGTGATGATGCCGGCGCTGATACGGCCGAGGATTTCATCAAATACGAGGAACGGAAGCTTATTGAACGGCTCAGTCAGATGATGGACAAGGAGTTCGAGACACAGGGGGCTAGTAGTCACCCGCCGGTGCCCGAGCCCGCCCACCACGAGCAGCACCGGGACGAGCATGAGGTCAGTAGTAACGCCAGTTCCGACCACGAGGTCCATGTAGTGACCGCTGAGACCCACGAGCCCGACCACCATCAGCAGCACGTGGAGGTCGAGGAGCACCACCACCACCACCACGAGCCGCAACATACCGACGCTGATGAGCACCACCACCAGCACCACGAGTCATCTGTGGACGACTTCCTGGAGCAGCTGAACGAGCGCGTGGAGCACCGGGAGGCCGATGAGTACCAAGTCCACCACCAGTCCCACCACGAGGAGAACCACCACAAGGAACGGGAGGTCGAGGAAGAGGAGGAGGAGGAAGAGAAGTACCATTCGGTGAGCGAAGACAATCACGTGTCAGCCCAGAGCTACACCACTGTCGAGACGACTCACACCTCGCACGAGACGGTCGTCCAGCGCACCGGTAGCCACGAGTACCAGCGAACGGACAGCCAGTCGTCGTTCACGATCGGCACCTACCATAAGACGAACGGCGACCGCAACAACAACCCGCGGCACTCGTCTACCGGCGCCGACGAGGCCGAGGAGGCGGAGGACGAGTTCAACGAATTCGCCGGCTTTAAGAACAAAGTGAAGATGTGGTCCAATAATGGTGTGGTGGGCGCCGGCAGTGGTGGGGACGGGGATCAGCCCATGAGTAGCGCCGAGAAGTTCAAGACGTTGAAGCAGATTAAGAGGGGAAACACCCGGAGCTTAATGGAGAGATTCCAGATTCAAAAATGAGCAAGACTATTTTGTTATTAAGAGCACTGGGAGGGGAGGGGTAGGGGGAGGGGTACAGAGTTTGGGGTAATTTTGAGAATATTTTTAATGGGGGGAGGGGCGTGTTTTTAATTTGAACAAACTAGCACCTTTTATCAAAATTTCTAATCTAATGGGAAGGGGTTAAAGGGGATAGGGGTGTACGTGACTTACATGTGCTACAGTGTTCATAGATTGCTTTATGCTTTGATCAAATTGACCGAGATATAGATTTTTATTCGCTTTAATTCATGCCTACAATTATGCCTAAATTCATTGCAAACATACTTTTGACCCTGTTAATTGTTTGGTTCAAAGTCTAAATTATGATATAATATATTATTTTATCTAAAGTTACATTATTTTTGCTTTTGAAATGAAAATTACATTTCATTTTCTAATTATTTATTGATAACTAGGAGTCTAATTAAACAATTGTTTTATTGATATGTCTATACATTCATAGGAATTATATTACATTTTATTCAAAAGATATATAAATTTAATTATTTTATGTTTTATTATTCGCGAGAATTTTAACTCTAAGACTAAATAATAAATGTAATTATTATTGATATTATATTTACGTGTTTTATTATAGATATAAAAGTGTTGTTTTATTTTTATTATAATTATAATCATTGCTTTGATTTTCAAATTGTCTTTCATTAGAAATAATTAATAAAAATTTCTGTAATTTACTGATAAATAGAAAAATAAAAGTTTTTAATATCGTATTAAAACAATAATCTATTTATTTTATTATGACCAAGGTACTGGTAATAAAATTTAAAGAACTTTATAACTTTATAAGAAATCGGCATATTTTATTAATGAATCATTATAAATATTGCTTGATAATTAATGCAAAGTAAGCAATTTGAAAATTACAAACATAAACTGTAGGCTACTGTTACTTAAATCATAATTTTTTAATCATGTACTCAGGGTAATTTAAATTATTATTTAATTTCCACCAAAATATGCAACATATATCAACTTATGTAGTTCATTTAAGTGTACTGAAAGTTTTGTACTTCAATAAATATACTGACACTGAACATTTAGTGGATTTTAGTACACTACAGTACATTGACTAACACACAAACACCCCAGTGATCGTGTTAATTAATCTGTGTATAATACCTTGATAACAGCTCCACTACTACCTAATTGCGAACCCATTTCCCTATATATAATTACGGCTTAGATCATAGTCAAAAAAGTTATATTACAGCAATAGTGTCGCCAAATAATGCAAAAGGTTTACTAAATATATTAATTGTCTCATAAATACTTTAGTGTTCATCTCAATTGATTAGATTAATTGCTTCATAATAAAAAAATATTTAATTTTTATTATTATTTTATGAATTTATAAAAAAAATAATTATCAAATGAAATAAAATTCTCGGAAAACAAAAAAACCAAATAATATTGACATTAGTTTTATTGATTTGTTTACAATAACTTTTTTTTAATAACCTGCCAAATATTATTGTCAATAAGTGTATATATTTTCTACAGATCTATACGGCAAACAAATATCAATTAATAAAATCTATTTGTGTTTCTAATATTTGCTAAAATATTTTGTAATATATAAGTGGATTTGTCTTTGAAATGAAATCTCTCACACCCTACCCACCCATACAGTTATCATTACACAGTTACCTACCTATTCACGGGCTCCAGTAGTATAAACATACCTGCACCGTTAGTACAATTAAATTATCTATGATATGACAATGAATTGGCAGCGCAAACAAAAACATTATTTTATTTATTTCAATTAACTTGAAGTTTGTGTTTTGTGTGGGCACTGATAGCAAGGTTTAGCTAAATATTGAAATCTTATCACTGATTTAATATTAGTGGAGAAAGTTATTGCTATAATTGTGTCAACTATTGGCATAATTAATACTATTGTTTTTATATAAGAATTGATTTTGTGGATTTTGAAATAAACTCCATGTGCTAACAAATGTTAGTATACATGGGTAGGGATTTAAAAATACTGTGTATTTAAGTGGATATACCGGTAATGTTAAATTATATTGATTTATAAATCTCTGTTATCATTGATTTATATACAAATTGAATACATTTTTATCGGCAAATGGATTAAATAGAGATTAATCTAACCGTATCTAACATTAAACAATAATATCAATAATAATAGTAACATAGAAATTGAGTAAATATTATTTCACATAATTAATTTTACTATAGTTATTTTCTTAAAATTATATTGCTAATAAATACTATACAAATGTCTTAAAACAAACTTTTCAATTTAATTAACTGAGTTTTACGTCGACTACTAATTTTTTGTTTAAAATTAAGATTATAAAACACAGTCTCAGCTACTAAACTAATCCAGGCAAGTGTTATTCCTACTAAATAGGGACCTAGGGCTATTTTCAACTCATCCAAAATCATTGGGTTAAACTCATCCTCGGGTTGTTTGAGTTGAATGATCGTGGTTATATCGCCAAATGTAGTCAATGCGAATAGTGTGGCCACCTTGATCCATTTCTGGCGTAACCCGTGCTCCTCAATCGCTACAATACTAAACATAATTTTTACATTATTTTAACTAATGTTCACAAATAATAAAATGAATTTTCATTCTAAACAGTTATTAACATAATTTAACACAAGACTAACAATACTAGAAAATAACTATGGTTCATAATACCTCGATCATTTTCAAATAAATTATTTGACAATTTTGTTATTAAGATCTAAGATAGTTATAATACTTATAATATTTATGAAGTTTATCGACATCTCTCTCTCTCTCTCTCTCTCTCTCTCTCTATGATGAAAATATAACAAAATATAATTTTATTTCCAAACAAATGCTTACATATTCCTGAAGTGTTTCGTGACATATGGATCACAATCCCTGTGCGTTACCCAACCGTACGGCTTATCAAAATAGGTTGTCCTCGAGATGTGAAGTGCCTTTCGGTTCTCGTCATTATTAGTGTTCTTAAAGAGCCGGGAATCAAACCACGAGGAGATCAATACATGTGTTTGTCCGTATAGTATCTCCTGCATGAGTGTGTCGATGGTGGGGAACATTTTATCATAGCCCATATCCAGGTAATTCTGATCCCTATTAACCAGTGCTTTGTCTATGACTTGTCTCTCCAGTGGTTTTGCATTTTTCTAATCAAATATCAGATTCTCGTTAATATAATTATTATTTATAAAAAAAGCTATAATTTATTAACTTAATGTACAAAAAATTATCAAAAGTCTTGCACATTTTTTTGACACGAGAGAGAGAGAGAGAGAGAGAGAGAGATACTGTACTTGGATAGATTGAACTTCCCTGGTTGTCATATATAGTTTAGGCTGTAACCCATTGATTAGCTCCAGGTCCTCGAGTGAGTCGATTACAATATACGGTTTATGGATAGTTATCGATAGTATTAATTGATTAAATACATTGAATATGAAAAACTTTGTCACAAACAGCAACAGTATTACTGCCAAAAATCTCGATGTAATATAATGTAATTTTAAGGCTATATTAGATTAATAAATAGGTTTATAAAATGCTAAAAATGATCTCGGTATATTTACAATATTGTAGTGTCAGTGCATGAATGACAATCCATAATCGATCTAATAATAAGGTCTTGAATGAGATAATTTTCTTATTTAAACTCCACAATTCTAGTGCAAATAAAAATGAGCTAGTCCACCATGTTATTAGCAAAAGCACCCAGAACTACATTTATGATAATTTGAAGCAAATATAAAATTAATGTACACAAGAACAATAATGTATATCCATGTCTCACATAATGGTCAAACATTTTAGCCATAAATATCCCGAAATAGGGGTTCGACTCAGTGTTGAGATAATGGGCGCCTAATATGGCGATCGCCGGCAGGTTATGGGCGCCGTAGTGGTCCGCAAACGAGTGTATCATTTCGTTTAACTCGTAAAAGTTGGCGCTTATATCCACTTCCTGGTGACAACATATAGAAACACAATGTCATTCTAACCATGGTGAATTATTTTAAAATAATTACCCGGTTATAAATGTAGCTGAGATACGGTTCAGCCGTGTAGTCATAGCCAGGCAATCGTAGTATGCGACTAGAGTTTATAGGTATTGGTATAGCCCTGGTAAATTACCAAAAATAGTTTATCAATAAGCTTGAGATACAATTTTTAATTTATAATAAATAAAGTTAGCAAGGTGTTACTGGTATTGCGTGCGTCTAACCAGTTCCCTGATGATAAACAAATGTGTTGAACATAGCCATTTTTTGTCCGAAGTGTCCAGCTAATTAAAGTGAAACATACTTGATTAATGATTTTCAACTTGGTAATCTAATATAATATCTAGCATACAATGCCAAACCAGGTAAACGTGAAATTACTTTTGGCATCAAAATCAAAGTCAAATTGTGTTGGACTCAAGTCGAGCGCGAAATGGATTACACACTTAAAGTTGGCCGATATGTCCATTATATCCAGGTCATGTTATTTAGTATATCTTAGTGTGTTGTGTGCTATTTTATTGAATATTTTACTTTCACAATTTGATGTAAGTATTCATGTAGGTTTATATCAATATAAAATGTACTCATGTTTTGGGCGTATTTGTTATAGTTTAATTGAAATTGATTTTATTGTACTGTACCTTAATTTTATAACAAGTATACTAACATATTAGTATCCTATCATATTTAAATGTGCAACATAATAATAAAAGTACACTTAATATTTAATTATATTATTTAGTTATTTTTTAACTTTTAAATTATTAATACTGTAGACTGTAGATAAAGCAATTGTAATCTTATAATTTATTAATTGGCAAGATGAGTTTTTCTGTATAATTATTAAATGTAATAATCAATTAATAATTTAATAATTGTGAGTTAGTAGCATCAGTTTGTAAGAACAAGATAACCTTTAAAGTATGATCTGTGCTAATGCATCTAGGTTTTAACAAGTGTATAGCACTAAAAATGTCAATATAAGAAATTATTTTTAAGATACTAATTATTATTATTATTAATTGTAACTACAAATAAATAATAATGAAGGAATATTCAATAATTACACTGAACATATTATATAAAAATTTATTTTTATTTTTCATCTTATTGGCTATTTTAAAAAGTTAATATTATATCAAGAACTTGCTAATTTTAGCAAAAACTAACTACAGTAGTATCCAGCTAGTATATTTTCTAAGACCCAAACTCTTTCCCAACTCATCAAGACCTTTTATCACTGGATCTATTATCATAACAAAGTGATCATTAATACTCTGTAATAACAACTATCTCATTTACTGTTATATTACTTACCATGGAGCGGGCTATAAATGAATTGAAATGATATTTTAAAGTTTCATTTACAATATTTAATAAAATAATGTAAATTAATTATAAAAACAGTTTTATCAATACTGTTAAGTTTGCCATGAATTGAAAACAATAAATATTTCTTACTAACGAGTAAATAACAAAACTAATCAAAACTAATCTAAAATACCAAACCTAGATGAAAGATTAAAATGAAAACTTTTAATCTTAAAGAGTATACCGACGATACCCATCAGTCCCTTACGGCACTCCAATTTTAAACGCCACGTGCCGTAAACTCAACAACAAATTAAGTGTATGTAAACCTAAATTAATTAAGTAATGCCTAAAAACCAGCTTTGCTTATATACTATACATAGCGATACGTATATCAAATAATTAATTTAAGTATAGCTCCAGAATAGGTCCCAAAAGACCCGAAAATATTATTATAACTTTCATAAAGTTATGAATAAATTCCTATTATTAGTGTCCATACAATGTTTGGCTATAATAGTGGTTACGGCACAGGAAGGCCCTGAAGAGGAGGGCCCCCATGAAGGACACCACCGGCACGATGATGGGTGGGGTCCCAGACTTCATCACCATATGGGCGGACATGGAGGCCATCATTTAGGACACCATATGGGCGGTCCCGGAGGCCATCATTTTGGACACCATATGGGCGGTCCCAGAGGTCATCATTTTGGACACCATATGGGCGGACATGGAGGTCACCACTTTGGGCACCATATGGGTGCACGTGGGTTTGGACACCATATGGGTGGACACGAGGGTCACCACCGTATGGCACAGTTCATGCATTTGGTGCACCGGTTGGCTTCACAACACTTCGCAATTGATGCGCTTATTCACCACCACATGGGTGGACACGGAGGTCACCATTTTGGACATCATATGGGAGGACACGGAGGGCATCACAGGGGACACCATATGGGCGGTGGACACGGATTTGGTCATCACATGGGCGGACATGGAGGGCATCATTTTGGAGGACATGGAGGATTTGGTCAGATGGAGGAATAGCTATTTAATAATGTAGATTGCTAATTAATGTTTTTATTTATTGTACTTTTAATGTTAATGTTAAATTTAATTTTAATCTTGTATTTTATATAAATAAATTTAATTTATTTAACATTTAACTCTCTCTCTCTCTCTCTCTCTCTCTCAACCAATTATTAATTAACTAATTCATGGATTTTTGAATTATTTTATTTGATTAATTAATTAATTACTAATATAGTATATGATTGATTAATTGATACAATAAGCCTAAATAATAATTATATAATTAAAAATACTAGAAAAGCTCGTTTGACAAATGTATACTTGTCTATTGTATAGTTACCCTATAATAATAATTAAGATTATCATTTATAATTGATTTATAAATTAATATCGAGCACAATATATATTTGAAAAGTGTACAAAATGTGTTTAGGAAAGTACTTAAAATGTAATATTATCAATATTTTTAATTATAAGGACTACATATCACAGGTATATATGTTTTTAGGTATAAAGTAATATTCATTAAATACTTAATATAATTCCTAAACATACAATAAAAAAGTTTACAAAAATGCAATACAAATATACAGTACACATTAATAAACGCACACAAATAAACTACATACAATATAATATTACAATTAGTTATTGACTGATATTTATAATTAATATAATTGGATAAAAACAATTATACATAATTAATAAAACAATTATAAAAAGTAGGCAAAATATCTGACAAATAGTAGTGTGCGTCCAATAAGGGTATGTTTGCTTAAACACTTATTCAGGTATATATAGTTTTGCGAGTTTGGACTACAAATTAGGTATACAGGTATTCACANAAAACAATTATACATAATTAATAAAACAATTATAAAAAGTAGGCAAAATATCTGACAAATAGTAGTGTGCGTCCAATAAGGGTATGTTTGCTTAAACACTTATTCAGGTATATATAGTTTTGCGAGTTTGGACTACAAATTAGGTATACAGGTATTCACACACAAAACAAACAATTAATTATAACATTTAATAAATGAGAAAATACCTAATATGCATTATAAAATAAAAATTTAAACCTAATATAATATAAATACAATAAAATTTGGTTATAGAAAAGCATGTAAAAAATGTGTAAATAATTATACACACAATTAGATTACAATAATCTCATTCATAACTCCTATCTCATACACAATCTCTCATCCCTTTCCTACCAAACCTATTACTAATTTCATACATCATAACCGAGTGCTCACTATAACCTTTATATAAATTATACAAATAATTAAAACATCAAAATAATAATTATTAAATCCTAAACGACTCCTGTTTGCCGTCGATGTGCCGGAGCCTGAGGTATACATCCGTACCGATGCCCTGCATGGACTCGATAGACAGTCGGCCGCCCAGGTATTCGGCGTACGCCCTACTCGTGGGCAACCCGAACCCGAACCCATGCATGGGGGAGGCCTTGGTGGCCGAGTCGA
>CAJPVJ010001869.1:0-11444 GCA_905397405.1 Oppiella nova
CAACAAAAACTGTAACTTTTCACAAATGTTTTTTATAAAGTGTTATGAAGGCACCAATAATATTATAATTTGGAAACTGTGCAAGGAGATTTTTTACGAAAATTGTCAAATTTTTATATCTAATATAATTTATGTTTATTAAACCATTCATTAAACATTTAGCTAATAATTTGCAATTATTTTCAATAATATGTAATTTATTAAATATAGATTTGCTTGTTAGTTATATTTACTGTAAATTTTTGTCAAATATTCATTTAACGCGCGTAATATTTCTATATAATTGTCATTATAATAAACCTGGATCAAATGAATTAATTTATTACTTAACGCATATTAAAACAAGCTAGCTTATTAATATTAATTTATATACTAACAGATATTTAATTATAAAAACTTTTTAAAATAATAACTGGGTTCATTATAATGGCAATTATGCACAAGGGGAATGGTAGGTATTTATGGAAATGGACTTACAGTTCAGTTTTGGTCGACTTTCCCGACAGAGCCCTATGAAGTCGTGATGCGGCCAATGATTTACTGCGAAGTAATCCCTTTCTCTGCAATTATTTCAACAAAAATAATAAATATTTAGTGAAAAAAGTGTTTTCAAAAAACTTCAAAAAACTTTTCAAACATTTCTCTCTGAACTCAAAACGCATTCAAATGATCAAAAAGAGTGAAAAAACAAAACAAATTAATCATAAAAAATACTTTTATCCCAAACAAAAATTGGTAATCATTTTGAACGCGAATATATTATTTGTGTTTAAATCATTTTTTGCATTATATTATTATATTTACGTATCGCTAATGAAATGAATGTCTAAAATGTATGCAATTTTTAATGAGATTGTGTAGTAATAAACGATAAGAAAAATAACATAAATTTTAATTAATATTTCTCTCTTACATATGATTTTCATAAGACATCTCTCTCTTCTCTCTCTCTCTCTCTCTCTCTCTCTCATAACTCTAAACTACTAATGAATTCATAAGATTTCACTAGTTTTGAGGCAAAAATTAATTGCTTAATAACATGTATATGCAAAAGAGGTATGCGTCCGATGCCTTAGCATCCCTTTCCCCTCCACGAGTGGCGCCTAAAATCTAATCAAAAAACTTCGCAAAAATGTTATACAAAAAAAGTCCCTTAAATATCATCATAAATGGTATTTCTGTTAACATTAACTTTTATAACTAAAAGCTTAATTAGTATTATTATTATTATTATTATTATTATTATTATTATTACGGGACAGTACTGGATATGTAATTTACTGGCTATGACTACCTTGGTGATGGCCCTACAGGTATATATACGATAGCGATGTTGCATAAAAACTACTTAATTATACGCAATGGAAACAAAATCAAAATAAATTAAAAATCTTAACTTCAAATACACTTAACTTTTATGTATTATAATAAATAAGCGAAAAAAGTTAGCCTTAATTTCTAATCTAAACTAAATATTTTCACTTTAAAATCTCTTTTCACTTCATTTTGATATTTGCAAAAGTTTTGCGCATTTTTTAGTAATAAGGAAAAGCGTCGTAAAAATTATCATAATTTTTGTGCTCAAAAAATACTTTTTTATTTTCATATAACAATTATCTGAACTCAAAATTGATATTCACGTAACAAAAAAAAAACAATATTTATTAAACAATTAAACTAAACACAAAATCTATACAATTATAAGCCATTGACAGGTAGACCGCAATTGAATGCAAAACTTCAAATCGTAACCAAAAAATATTGTTATCATAAAAATAACTAAAATTTTTCAAAAATCATTTATATCTAAGCTATAATTGAATTTAAAACTCATAAATAAAAATACTAATCATAGACAATCACTATACAATAAACAGATTGTCAATAGATATGCATGCTAAATAAATAATTTATATGTATATAACGTAGGCAAAAAAAACTTACCGGTGATAATGGATCCGTCTCATGAAGTCTCAAGTTATCGCTAGGAAATAGCTCCTGGATGCGATCCAGATCACTTTCCTCCTGGCGGCTATCGGTGCGCTTCACCATCTGAATGGTGACGACAATATTATTGTAATTTAATTATATTTATTATCGATATATAGATTAGCTTTTCATGTATTAGTCGTAAGGAATAGAAAAAAGTTTTCCAATTTTTTGCTTTCATAATAAACAGGAAACTGAAGTTTTTTGTGGAGAGAGAGAGAGAGAGAGAGAGAGAGAGAGATTAAAAAAGTAATTTCAATTAAATTGAACGCTTATAAAGATATATTTTATTATTAATAGTTTTGTTTATTTTTTTAAAAATGAAGCAAAAAATATACGGAAAACATTTTACTATATTTTGAAAACATTTAAATTTAGATAAATATATGAGGGGACAGACAGTCGACCAGTGATTGCTAAATATCAGATATCTGTCAACCAAAGGGACTTTAGAGGACAGGGAGACAAATGTCTACTTATTACAAACTTCATAAGTTTGTCTAGTTTGAATAACAAATTAATCTATACGTAATATAATACAAATCTCTAGTTAATAGTCCTGGCTCTATAAGGGGGTTACGAGGTTGGGACAGTTATATAGTGGACATACCGTTTGGACTTTAGTAGCTGCGCGACATATATCAGTGTAATCCGGGTGATCAGTACTGGTTTTAGTGGCCAGTCGTGTGAGATATTTGTCATACTGTGCTATACGATCCAACTGTAAAATTACATAAAAATACAAATTTAATAAATATATTCAAATATATCCAATTAAAAACTTAATATATTAAAAATGTATAAGGCTTATTAATTAAAAATAATTTAATATTATGAAATAAAAAAGTAACACATAAAAATTCACAAGTATAATTATAATTGCCATACAGTTCAATAGTAAGCTTGTCAAGTATTTAACAGTTTTATATAAATCTCGACAATAAATGTCAAAACTATTTGTTAGGTTACATAAATAAAAACAATAAAAAACTTTGTGTTAGTTTACACACAATTTAATTAATGCGATGTCACAGCAAATACAACACAATTTTATTATAAAAGTTTTATACGGAATCCTAATTAATATAATAATTGTAAAAATAAATTTACTAAATAACTAAAAAACTTTTTGATTTATATCACGTGACGTATATCAGTAGCCTTTGTACTTAAACTTTTCTACCCTGTTCATAAATGTACTAATATATTTTATCAGTTACTAAATGATTAGGTATTAAGAGGTAATCTTTTTGTTATGAATTTAATTGAAATATTTTTGAAATCAAATGACTTTAATACACCGTATATTAAATAACACATAGGGTTATGTGACTTATTACGAGTATATACTAGTAACTAGTACAATGTATGATCATATGCCATAGAGTTATCATTGAATTAAATTTAATTGATTCAATCATTTCAATGAATCCTTTCAAATAAATAAAATATTTTCATTGAGAGATTAAATGCTTATATTTAATACCAGTCCCCCTCTCAAGCTCGTGGGCCCCAATGGGCACACGTATACCATTGCCTTTATGTAATAAGCGTATTAAATAACCTATCTAATTTATATCGATAGCTAATAAATACATTTTCATTTATCAAATCAATTGAAAGGCTTTTTCACTCAATCAATAAATAATTCATAGAAAATAAGTTTCAAAACGAAAATCAAATTTAATTTCAAGTACTTTAAAAAAGTGGTATTTTTATGGACAGCAAAAAATTTGGTTTTAAAATAAGACTACATTTTAAATGCTTAACCAATATATCTCTGGTTATCAGCTAATAGTGTAGTACTTGGAGTGGAAATGGAGATGAATTTTCTTATACTTGTAATCAAATTGTTTGATCCCAAAGTTCATGTACTTTAAGGGCAGAGAGAGAGAGAGAGAGAGAGAGAGAGACTTTCAACTCAACCATAGAGTTCTCTCCAAAAGTTTAAGTTTTAAATAAAAAAGTGATAAAAATATTTTTGCGTTACGTAATTGGAGTATAAGGCAAATTTTATTTTTAGCACCCATCATGTTTTGTTTTAGCATATAAAATATTTATTTATGAAAGTATTATGTAATGTTTTATTATGGTATTTGATCTTAAATTTTTTGTCGACTCTCTCTCTCTCTCTCTCTCTCTCTCTCTCTCCTCTATCAGTATATCAGTTAAAACACATGTATTTTGGACTCTAAAAAGGAAAACCTTTTAAAACTACAAGACATTAAATAATGGTATGAATTCACATAAGAGTCTCAGAGAAAAAATGACAAGAATTTCAATTTAAGTTAAATTATTTAACACTAAAAGGTTTCCTAAAATAGAAAACAAAATTTATAACAAAATCACAATTTATTTGTAGATTAAATGCATAAATAATTTACTTTTGTAACAAGCAATTAATTTTTTAGGATATTTTAAAAGTTTCAATTTTCTAATTACTATAATAATTTTATTTACAATTTGGTACTCACTTAGCTAGGTATAATTATCAAAATTAATAATATGCTATTAATAAATGCATAATTAATACACTATTAAGTAGGGACATATGAAAAAAGTAAACAAGGATATCTATCAAAATTCTATGTCATTGTAAACACCAGCACTCAAAGCAAACTGTCCCATGTCACATAATAAAATACATATAAAAAGCAATTTGTTAACAAATACTCTGGTGTTTAACACCACATATGAATGACATTCAGTATTTTTATTACAATTTAAAATGCATCGCAAAGTATATGTGATATGTTTTGACAGCTTTTTTCTGTACACATAATATATACCATACAAATGCAATGCGGAAGACCAAGAGCACCGGTATGTGTGAGTGTGTGTACATTAAAAAAAAGGTTTTGTGCTCACACAGTTTATATATTCATACCAAACAAAATGAAAAAACACTTTTCAATACATAAAAAACTATTTATGGTGTCAAATGTGATGCACACTATGTGTTAGTGAATGTGTTTTCGTAATACAATCACTGGTTTCGTGAATATATTTATTATACAGTTATGTACAGTATATTACACACAATCGTAGGTACTGTACATATGGGGTACATGGGGTGCAAAGTGTGGTGTGAAACATGTACTGTCATTATGGCCTGGGATCATTTCAAATCAATTTCGCTAATATTTCTCGGGACGACATCTCTCTACACCATATTATATGCCATTTATATCCATACCATACATACACTCCCATCGCAAACACATACACACCTATAGCCCCCTTCCCGAGCGCCAAATATTTGCATATATTTTGGTTATACTATTAAATATATTGGATGGCTTAAGAGGACCGGTATGTCAATGAGTAGGCATCTAAAGGCACCGGTGGCTGAGAGACAAACATATCATTTATCGGCGTATGTCTTGTAATGCGATGTAAATGTCTTTTGCCGTAAAAATACATAAGAATTATATTTTTTGCATATAATTGACGACAAGAGAGAGAGAGAGAGAGAGAGAGAGAGAGAGAGATTTAAATTAACTCCAATTATAATTCATAGAAAATGTGTTGAAAATAATATAATGACATCAATAATAATGATACAGTAGTAGTAATAATACAATGTACCTTGGATATAATCACATTATGGTTACGATATATACAGTCTACATGTATATTATTAATGCAAATTAATTATTTTGAAAAAAATAAAATGTACAAAGGTGTGAATCGGTATTAAACTTATATGACCACTAAAAAGTGGAAATATTATATAAGGAAACAAATAACAAAAAAATAAGCATTTATTTCGCAAACAATTTATCGAAAACCTACACAAAAAGCTTTAAAATCTACTTAAAAGCACCAAAAAAGTAGATTAAACTTTATATTTGATGAAATGATTTTTTATAACCAAAACCATATAAAATCGATTAAATATATATCTCGTTTGGGTGTATGTATTAAAGTAGTAACAAAAAGTTTATTTGAAAAGTTTTGGACAAAATTTATTTTCATTGCAAATGATATATATTTGCGAAGAAAACACATTAAAATTTGTTGTGTTTTGCACTTTAAATGCATTGATATATAAAGACATCAAATATTGCGGAAAAAATGTTTTTCATTTTGCAAAAGTGATATTTATTTGTCGCCTAAAAACTAATTTTTAGTGATTTTTAGCGAGTTTTATGTTTATTTTTCATTTTCTAGAAAGTGATATAAGATATGGTATGGGGAAGACATTCAATCTATGGGATACCGGGGTGAACGGGTCATTGCCTCACATTATTAGACAAATATTATTACAATATTTACATATTTTTTAATGTACTTAATAGTTTATAATGTCTATATTAATAATAAACAACCATGATACTGATATACGATTGAACATTCTTTAGGAACATATATACTTTGGGATCAGAATGTCAAGCATATGATTACACAATAAGGAATACTTATCCGTGATTTAAAACTTTGTTTTTGTTATATAATGAATATATAGCTAATGTCAACACAAATGCAGACATCAGTTAATATGTTTGGAGACATTTCCTACAGAAAAAAGCATTTCTTAAACACAAAATACATTTTTATTTACAGATTCTTTGAGCGAAAAAACTTTGATCTCAATCTCGGTCTCTCTTTTTATCCCATATATACCATACATATGGACTGTACAGTAGAGTAGAGTTAGTCCACTATTTATGGCTTCATTATATTGAGTGACTGACTACAGAGGGGACGGGTATTGTATGTGATATTTTAAATGTACGAAAATGAAGTTTTTTAAAAACGCAGACAAAAACAGACTTAAGACTTAAATCTAAATATAAATGACTATAAGTTATAATACGATTCAATAGTATACGGGGTATTGTATGCGTGTTGGTGTCCACCCGTCCCCCTCAGACACTAGCCCCTCAGACATACGACTGGCCTATTCATGGGGCTAAGTATGAGTGACACCACCGCTGGATATGAAGGGACAAGCGTTTGGCCTCTGGGGGTCAGTCATATGGCTGACCACAAGGCATCATACAAGTGGACATACCTGCGCACAAAAGGGCGCTCTACCTATTTTGTATTATACCCCACCACTCACTCATACACACCACAATCTCTGTGCCAAACACAAAAAATAGGGAACGGTAGGCAAAAGTACTACTCATACAAAAAAGTGTGTATAAAATCGTACTCCAATTATACGTTTTTATGGGGGTTTGGACTGTAAGTGGGTTTGACATACAGGTGCTGTGGAGTGAGAAATGGTGTGAAACTGTTAATTAAATTAATTATATAGGCACTAGGTTATTTTTCAGACAACGATTGATGGTGTTATAAAATGTACCCAGGTATACAGAATAGGCATTAGTTTACTATGTATGCTAATAATTTATAATCTAATAAAAGTTTTGAAAGTTTTGAAAATCAAAACAGAAAAATATCATTTTGAATTTAACTAAAAATAAAATCTCTGGTAATTTTCACGTGATTTTATTGTTTTCCTTTCCATAGGGTTTTTTGACTTCCACGCTAGCTATATATTCACAAGTTATCTTATACATAAAAAATATGAACGTTTTAATGAAAACAAAAAATCGTTTTGTTTTTACTAGTGTTACCTTTTACAAAGGGGATCGGGATGTATGTGTAGGTACAGTATACATATAGTTAAGTGAAATGGTTTTGGCAGAAAATAAAGGGAATGGAAAGGCAACTAAAGGGCCGACACTCTCTCAGGGACAGGTAGACTGGACTGGAAGGTGAATAATAATAAAAATACTGATACTTTTTTGCTGTACGTATGTTCAGTCACTCCATATATACGTATATACAGGGCTTTCCAGTCAATAGTATGGCCACAGGCTATGAATTTCAGGTGAATTTAATCTGTTTTTTGTGTTGCATTTGTTTTGTTCAATGACTGAACACTTATTTTTTGTGTTAGTTTTGTCTTTTTATAGTAAAACTTAAATTGATTTTTATTTTAGAGACCATTAAAAGTGCACTAAAATAACAAAAGGAAAGGTATCCCAAAAAACTGAAGGTGCGATCGATATATAAGTGTTCAATATTTATACATAAAAAATATGAACGTTTTAATGAAAAGAAAAAATCGTTTTGTTTTTACTAGTGTTACCTTTTACAAAGGGGATCGGGATGTATGTGTAGGTACAGTATACATATAGTTAAGTGAAATGATTTTGGCAGAAAATAAAGGGAATGGAAAGGCAACTAAAGGGCCGACACTCTCTCAGGGACAGGTAGACTGGACTGGAAGGTGAATAATAATAATAAAAATACTGATACTTTTTTGCTGTACGTATGTTCAGTCACTCGATATATACGTATATACAGGGCTTTCCAGTCAATAGTATGGCCACAGGCTATGAATTTCAGGTGAATTTAATCTGTTTTTTGTGTTGCATTTGTTTTGTTCAATGACTGAACACTTATTTTTTGTGTTAGCACAAATACATGTTATACTTATTACAATTATGCCTTAGTTTTATGTAATTTTGTGTTTCCATTGAATTAGCAGTGATTTTGATGGCATATACTGGTGAGAGGCCAGTGACAGGGGGTGTGAGGGGTGATGGTTGACTGTTATGTTAAAATCAATGTGTGTTTGAATTGACATTTTCTTAACTAAACATTTACATGTGTTTCAGTGAAATTCACGTATAATGCAAACATTTAGTTAGTATTTTCACAGTACTTTCATATTATGCACGCAATTGTTTAGGTATTTCTCGCTCCGGGGTCAGTTCAAATGGTACGTAACGTTTGGCTAGGCTTTCAAATTAAATATGAATTATTTTAATCGGAGTACATTTTCAGAAATTTGCTTATCATGATATCGTAAAAGTTATTTTATTTTGGGAGTCACTTAATGCATAGCAAAGTATATTACATTACAATAACAACAGGACTATTGTATATTATGTTATCTCCCGTTCCCAAACTCACATCCATGTGCTCTCACTCTCGAAATCTTACCATAATGTCAGAGGTTATCATTACTACAATAAAAACATTTACATATTTTGTATACTTATCGTAGAGACTGAGAATGTCTTTGTGAACACAATCAGTATCTGAATTAATACTTAAAAATAGACAAAAACATTTAGATATATCTCATGGAAATGGAGTTTTGAATGGGACAGGGAGTCGGGTGGACTGGTATGTTGATCATACATTTCACCAAACATTATCAACAGTGTGATATGTCCTCGTCCCTATTTAAATTGCAGTGCAAATGAAAACAAACATAATTATAATTACGCTTTTCTATTGTACTCATTACTAACATACAAAAGAAAATGAGAAAAAGTTTTTCATAAAGTTTTTGCACTCAATATACCTATGGTATGAATGGTGTTATAAACACCAGTATATTTAGGCAACACTTTTATACATGTTATGCAATTTCCTTTTCACCTGATTTCTTAGCAAAATATCTTAACTATGCGTTCAAATGAACGCATAGTATTTTTCAATGAATGCCTTTTCACGTAATAATAAACATGTCTTTCTGTCGTTTCATTGTATTTGTGTTGTTATTGTTGTGTATGTTTTGCATCAAAATATACTGTATTTTATACGAGACTTTCACTACAATATTCACACATTTATTGAGTGGAAAGGTGTTTGTTTTTGGGAGAGAAGTTAATTGTGTTTATTATTATGATTTTAAGGCCATTCCCTGTATCTTAAGTATGCATTTCCTTACGACATAAGTTTGACACAAAACACATACTCTCTCTCTCTCTCTCTCTCTCTCTCTCTCTCTCTCTCATTACAATGCTATTTACAATTCATAAACAATATCATAAACTAAGTATTGAAAGTAATATACAGAATATGACTGTTAATAACTATACTATAGCCAGACGTTCATTATAAGCAAAATGCCCTGTTAAGTGGAAAAACGCGCACACATTATGTACAGTATTTTGTTTTGTCTAGTTAGATTAAGCAAGGCAACAACAACAACAAAATATGTGTGCCCTCACCATTTAACAGCTTATTTCCAGTGCTAAAGTGCTTCACAAATGAAGTCTCTCTTATGTAATGATAAGAGAGAGACTTTTTGTTTATCTTTTATAGTTTATCATCTCTCTTAAGATTTTTTGTAAACTATACACTCATTATATGCCTGTGAATAATGTACTGCCGTTAGTGTTAACATGAGATTTACATACAGTACAGTAAATCTCTTCATAATTGCTTATAATGAACGTCTGGCTATAGTATAGTTATTACAATATATTCTGTATATTGCTTTCAATACTTAGTTAATGATATTGTTTATGAATTGTAAATAGCATTGTAATTTAGTTCATTATGAAAAGGTATGTGTACAATTTTCGTTTTAATATTTTATGAAGTGAAAGGGGAGATGGTCAGGGTAATGCCTAATTATATTAATAATTATAATATCATTATAAGGCATATAAGGATAGTATTAACAGAGTTTGTATTACAGACCTCAAATGGCACAGAAAATGAATGTGTATTTCATTGAATAATTTATTTTCATATGTAATTCAGACATACTTTTGCTGTCTGTTTCATACTTGATGTAATTTTTTGCTATTTTATAATATAATACAATACACTAGTAGGGTGTGGAGGGTAATAATTGTTAATATCCATTTAATATAATTATATAGTATTTTGTTTTTTCCATCCACTCGTGCTTTTTGTTCACTGAATATAATACTAATGTTTAATAAATTCCGAAATCTTTTTTAATATAAAACTTTTTCTCTCTGTTTTCATGCAAAGTGTAAAACAGCGCTAAAAAGGTGTGAAAAGTACTGCTTATGTAAAAATTATAATACCTGTCCCTTTCATACGCACCGATACCACCGATATATCTACGGCGGCTATGTATTTGAAAAATGGACAGTACCTACATACCAGTGCTTATTAATATGGGGGTAGACTTTCAATAAGGCATTTGATTATTATTACGAGAGAGAGAGAGAGCGAGAGAGAGAGAGAGGAGAGAGAGAGAGAGAGAGAGAGCGAGAGAGAGAGAGAGAGGTGTTTAATATTAAACGTGTTCATCGATTTAGTAACACTCTTATTAAACATTTAGATAATACAGTGAACTCTCGTTTATAATTCAAAGCCTGCTATTAAAATCATTTATTATATCCAACCAGTATATTAATACACAAATGTATTGATACGATAATACACTGTATATACCATATAATACTCGCAATAATCCTGTAAGCAATGGAAAGTTGTTTAGTACACAATACACACGCTATTGCCTATGGATTGAGTGAAATAACACAAAAAATAAGTGTTCAGTCATTGAACAAAACAAATGCAACACAAAAAACAGATTAAATTCACCTGAAATTCATAGCCTGTGGCCATACTATTGACTGGAAAGCCCTGTATATACGTATATATCGAGTGACTGAACATACGTACAGCAAAAAAGTATCAGTATTTTTATTATTATT